>LOJH01037733.1:3273-14079 GCA_001685095.1 Ellobius talpinus | reverse complement strand
ACCTAAACAACAAAGAGGATCCTAAGAGAGACATACATGGATCTAATCTACATGTAGACTAGATGTAGATGGGAAGTAGAAAAAGACAAGATCTCCTGAGTAAATTAGGAGTGCGGGTAAAATAGGAGTGGGGAGGAAGTAAGGGGAGTAGAGAAAAATATATAGCTCAATAAAAACAATAAAAACCCCGTGTCTTGAAAAGCAAAATAAAATCATGTATACAGGCTCACTCATGCCTCTGAAGTGTCATGACATGTGACTAGATGTCAAATGTCAATATCTAGTGTTTGTTATCTTCTGTCTTTTTAGGATCCTGGAATAGAACTCAAGTTGTTTCATTTGATGGCAAGTATCTTTACCCACTGAGCCACTTCATAAGTCTAATTTTGTTACTCTACTAAAACCATTGCATCAGTCTCAGAACCATGGAACATTAGGGTGGAGAATGTTGAACACAGGCAGGAAGGTGCTAATGTTCCAGGAGCTGCTAATCTCTGTCGTGCTATTTGGTGACTATTGGTGCAATGAAGACACATGAGTCCTCTTAGATAAAAGTTGACCAGACGCTAGAAATATCAAAATAAATTTGATTGTTTGATCCAATTGGCTGTGCCAATCCATGGCAAAATGTCTGGCTTTAATGTAGGACAATAGAAATGACAGGGTCTCTCAGATTGCTCAGATATGGTTATTGGCCATAACTTTTCTCAATACTAGAGAAAAGCCATCAGAATACTATGTAAATGACATTTTCTTGCCACAAATTTTCATGATTAAAACCACTTTCTTTTCTTTTAGGCTATGGTTGATGGATACAAGTGTATGACTCCAAACTTACTAATTCTTAGTAGTAATTTCCTTAGAAAGAAGTCAGCAGTTTTAGATATTTTTAGAAGGTGCAATAAAACCATTGAACGCCTCTATTTTTTCTAAACAGGAGTTCCTCACCTGTTCATCCTCACCTGTTCATAAAAATAGAATAGTTTGTGGTCTTGAGAACATGATGTCATGGTACTAGTGACACAAGGGTTTTGGCCCTGGGGTGGGGAATCTTCTCTATGGGAATAGTCCTATGACTTAGCAATCTTTAGTCTTGTACAAAAAGTTTTTTTAACTTTATTATCTCAAATGCCTGCACACAGGACAATGAATAATAATCATTGTGTAACGTGGAAGCTATGACTCTATGGGTCTTAAAGATGTTGTGTTTCCATGGCATCAAATCAATTAGTTTATATAGAAATGTCTATTTCAAAGTAAAACTTCTTCATCCAAAATCCCATGAATTTTGTAGTGCTCCAGCCATGTGCATATTATTGTGAGCAACAGTGACTATGAGAGGACACATATGTTGAAAATGCCAGAGTCTGTGACCTTAGCTACAGATTGTCTTCTTCTGCAACCTCTTCATGGACTCTTTGATTTCCTTGTTCCTCAAACTGTATATCAAAGGATTCAACATGGGAATCACTACAGTGTAGAAGACAGATGCAAATCTGTCAAAACTGGAGGAGCCACCAGAGCTGGAACTCAAATAGACAAAGATACTGGAGGTGTAGAATAGGGAAACAGCTGTCAGGTGAGAAGTACAGGTGTTTAATGCCTTGAATCGGCCTTTAGATGAAGTGATCTTAAGGATGGACAAGATGATGTAGCCATAGGATATCATGATGGCTAGCACATTTACAAACCCAAAGATCATTGTTAATATGATTGTCAGGACTTGTACGAAGAAAGTGTCTGTACATGACAGAAGTAGCAACTGTGGCATGTCACAGAAGAAGTGCCTGATGACATTAGGACCACAGAAGTGGAGATGAAGTAAAGCAAACAGCTGAAGTAAGGAAGCAGTGAGCCCAGACATATAGGATGCCAGCACCATCAGAACACAAAGAGTGGGTGACATGATTGATGAATAGAGCAGTGGGTTACAAATGGCAGCATACCTGTCATAGGCCATGGCTGTCATGAGACAAGATTCGCTCAGCCCTATAATGGAAAAGATGAAATTCTGAATAATGCAGCCCACAAAGCTGATGGCTTGTTTTTCCTGGAAAAAGTTTGAGAGCATTTTTGGGACTGTGCAACTAACATAGCAAAAGTCTATGATGGACAGGTTACAGAGGAAGAAATACATGGGAGTGTGAAGGTGGGAATCCATTCTTATTAAAACAACGAGGGACAGGTTCCAAGTCAGAGTTGTAATGTAGATGAGCAAGAATGTGACAAAGAGCAGCGTTATGATTCTGGGGAAATCTGAGAATCCCAGCAGGATGAACTGGGTGATCTTGGTGCTATTTCCCCTTGTAATCATGTCCTCAATGTTCCTAAGATCAGAAAAGAGACAAGTAAGGACATAGTTGACCAACATGAAACCAGAGCTTTACTATTGCTACACCATCTCTCTTTTTCTTTTATAATCCCTGAGAAAAGAAGAAGTGCCTCATTTTCCTGTGGAAAGACCCCCGTTTTCTTCTCAAATTGCCAAGAAGACTCTGAGAGACACTGGGGAGGTGGGAGAATATGAACAAGCACATTGCATGAAACTTACAAAGAATTAAAAAAATAAAGAAATAGAACCAGACATGGTGGTGCATGTCTTAAAATCCCAGCCCTGTGAAGTCAAAGGCAGGCAAGTCTCTGTGAGTTCTAGGCTAGCTCTGGGCCAGCCAACACTATGTAGTGAGATTTTGTCTCAGATAAAAAAGAAAAGTAATACCCTGTTAACAAAGAAAGTGAAGTAATTTAGCATATTTACAATAATATCTAAAAGTTTTTTATAAGTATATTTAAGTCTCCAAACTGGGAAATGTTCTAACCTATAACTCTGATCTGTTTTGGTGGAGTGGGACTGTGTATACATTTCTCCTCAGCAGCCTTCATAGGAATGTGCTCCAAAGGAGGCAAGTAAACTTCACTATTTTATGTCCCCAAGATTATCTCAATGTTAGTGTATGTTTGAGAAAGGTCCTGAGTTGTGGTGAATAGTTTGGCATTTAGAATCCAAACCCTCTATTAAACTGTCCTAAGTGGCTAAGATACACTTATTTTGGCTTGATCAATAAAAAGTTAATAACAAAAAACCCTCAAAATAAATGTTTGCAGAGACAGTTATGGGTGAGAATGGAGGCCAGTGCACAGTGCACAACCAGGTGTGTAGGTACTGTTTAGCAGATAATGATTGTTATCATTGAGAGCTGACAATAAATCATGAGAGACAGCTGCATTTGATAGAAGTGTTGGGGTTGATTTTTTTCTTTTTTTGAGAAATTGAGAACTTTCTCATCAACCCTGTGGACAGTGAGGTATACTTGTGTTAAGTAGAGGCCTATTGAGACCCTGACCCATAAAAGTGAAACTTCTTTGGGTTATGAAGACCTGTGCCCTCTTAATTACTTTTAAAATTAGTTTACTTGGCCTTAGATGAGAAAAGATCACAGGACAGCCAACATCACAATGGGATTGACTTTGATAGAGAGAAAGGTTCAAAGTAAATGCTTCATTTTCAAAATTATAGTGGTATAATTGTTTTATACAATTCTTGAGTTGGGATTCACTAATAGTAGCATTATTGGTAAAACCTATTGTTTATACTCCATGCCCTACCTTGAGATGAAAGGGACAGTCAGTGACAACAGACAAAATATTTTCCTTCATCCAATAACTAATGGAACAGATTCAGAGATCCACAACCAAGCACTAGGCTGAGCTCCGGGAATTCAGTTGTAGAGAGGGAGGAGGGAATATATGAGGAAGGGAGGCCTTAATGCAGCAGGAGGGACTTGGTCCTGCCCCACCTTAATGTGTCAGGCTTTGTGGACTCCCCATTAGTGCCCTTATACATTGAGGGGGTGGATGGGGGGTGAGTTGGTGGGAAGGCAAGGGGAGGTGGGAGGATGTGTAGGAGGAAAAGCTGTGATTGGAATGTAAAATGAAATTTAAAAATTAATATAAAAGATGAATAAAGCACTTGTCCTTTAAGATACTAATACTATAGACACTGATAATTCATCATTCTTAGAATAGCAGGAGTGAATCCAAAGAACAAATACCTTGCTTGTAAATAAACGTCAATATTGGTAAGATTTTTCTGTGTGCTAATGGTAGTATTTTAAATTAATAGGAGAAAGAAAAACTCTTGTATAAATTTTATGTGAGAACTTACTAGTCCTCACATATTGAACTTACTGAAGGATGAAAAGATTCATTTATATGACACTGAAGTAGAAAATACATTTCAGAGCCATAGCAATAAAACAGTCTTAGAGGAAATAGGATTTAAATCTCTTGGCAGGAGAGCTGCTAGCAGCTTGCAGCTCCAGAGGGAGGGAGAGTCACTCTTCTATAGGAATTGACCACTGATTTCTTGCATCCCAGTGGATGGCCACACATCCACATGCATAGTGCAGCACTAATTGGACTTGGGGGTTGTTAACAGCTAAAACATAAAGGAGGACATGAAGTTGTGAGAGTAATGAGGAGATTCTCTAGGGGGGATTGAAAGAAGGTAATGGATATGATCAAAGTATATTGATTAAATATATAAAAAATTTAATAAAAAAGTAAATAAATATTTTTTTTGAAAACAGTGAATTGGAGCCAGAAATATTGGCACACATCTACAGTCCCAGCACTTGGGAGGTAGAGGCTGGTAAAACTCTATGAGTTTGAAGCCAGCCTGGTCTATTTAGTAAATTCTAGGCAAAACAGAATTACATAGTGAGACCCTGCCTCAAGAAATATAGTAAATTTGTAAAAATAAAGTACAAATTAATTTTGAAAATGACAGCATAGTAATACTTGTGATATAAAAATAAACTACTGACAAATGCTTGAAGTATTTTGCTTTACAGGAAGAATCAGTTCTTATATAATTCTCTCTCCCTCTGTCTCTCTTACACACTCACACACACTACACACAGAGAGACATACACACACACTCACACACACTACACAATACTCACACACAGGGAGATACATACACACACACTCTCACATACACTCACATACCACATAAATAATTTACAATACCAAACATTAAATGTGGTGAGTAACCTGGATGTTTCACTACTACGTGATAAATGTTATATGCACTAATGCTAGCATGATTTAGTAATTACGTTAAACACATTAATAAGTTCCTCTCTCACTATTGGAGAAATGCTTTGTGTTTCAATGGATGAAAGGACAAGCTTGAAACAAGCTTTTGGAGTATGCAATATCTTAGCAAAGACAGCATTTCAGTTTGTGAGACTCATGCCTAGATATTGGTAGAGGAAAGTGTACCAAGTGTTTTGAAATAAAACTTCTAACAGATATAAGAATATATACAAATAAGCCAAGTATGGACATGCTGCTAAGAATGTCCTCTCTTGGTTTAATTTTTATTTAGCTTTTAAGAATGTTGGGGGGAATCTTTTTTTTTTGGTTTGCCGAGGTTTTTTTTTTGACATTTTCCTTTTTAATGGACAGATAGTTGTACATACTTGTGGGATATAGCATGACATTTTAGTACACTTCTGCAATGTAGTGGCAATTTAGTACATGATGTAATGTAATGATAATTATTTTTAGAGTGATGCTAACACAATTTCTCAGTACATACTGTATATGAAATTAAATAAAGCCATGTTTTAATTGTGCACTTTCCCAGATTATTACACTCCCCAAATCACCAACAGCAAGCGAAACTCATGACCCAGCAGGTCACTTAAGTTCAGTACAATTTCATGCATTCTGGTGTCAGGGCTTGTGGTGTTCATTTTAGTCTGGAGGGGAAAAAGACTGACAAGTTCAGGCTGGTTTTCTTTCTTTCTTTCTTTTTACAACATAACTGTAATTACATGTAACTACATGATGTTTTTCATGTAACTATTTAGAAAAACTGGAGAAAGGGAAATATTTATAAAGATACTCACTCTCTTTGAAGAGGGTTTTGCAGGAGTTCAGCATTTCCCAGATGAGCAAAGCAAGAATGGATTAGTGTAAACACTGGTATAAACACTGGTTGGAGATTTCATTCTGTAGGTCTAGTTAATCCAGACCACTGCCAATCTTGTTCTAATGAAAACAGAGTCAGGTGGACTGACACAAACCTGGGGCTGCTGTTCAACGAGAATTCAAGCAAAGAAACTTCAAAGGGACTACAAGGCCATCTGCCATGCTCATGTTACCTGGGCTTGTGTTCCAGACTCTGGGACTCAGGAACAACAGGAGCTGTCTGGAGTATTCCAACAGGGCTAATGGACTTGAGCATCAGCCCTCTGCCACATAATCACTGCTCATTTTTGTCTCTTGCTCCTCAGTCGTCATGAATCAATGCTCTTTATTTAAATGGAAATGAAATTACTATGACTTTCAAAGCCAAAATCCCCAAGGACAAAAATTAAAAGGGTCCTTTGGGTGGGAGAAATTGGGAAACACAGACAAACATGTTTTGGTCTTAGGAAATTCCCCTGAAACTCAGTAAATTACTGTTTTTGATTAAACTCTCAATTACTGACTTTTATAATAAGTCATGTTTCATATACATTTTTATTCAAATATAGATGGTCATATTATTGTCATTTTATGGGTAAAATACAGGAGGGTAACAACATTCAGGGTCATATTTTAAGATAAAACATAACTACAATTCAACACTATCACTTACCTTATGGCAATGCCTTGATGTTTCTGAGCATTCTTTTTGTAGTTCAGAGAATTTAAGTTAAGAGAAAAAGAACCCTTGGAAGGTGAGGAAGTGAGGGAGAGTATATGTGGGATTTTCTGTCCTGCCATCCTGCTCCTAAGTAACTATACAGAGACTTATAAATTATAAATGATGGCCAATAGCTTAGTCATATTACTAACTAGCTCTTAGAAGTTAAATTAGCCCATATTTCTTATCTATCATCTACCATGTGGTAGTACATTTTTTCAGCATGGCATGCTCATCTTCTGCTTCTTCTGCATCTGGCTGGTGACTCCATTTTCCTTCTTCCCAGTATTCTCTCAGACTGCTCTTCTACCTCACCTCTTTCTGCCTAGCCATCAGTCAGTTGGATCTTTATTAAACCAACGAGAGCAAAGTATCTTCACAGTGTACAAAATAATTATTCCACAGCAGGAGAAGAAAGAAAGAACAGGATGTTCTTCAATAAGTGTTGTCCCAAGGGTCTCATGGGGAGCATCACCCAGTCACTGAGATCCAAGGAGCCATAGTTAATGTCAGAGGTTAAAACTGCCTATTCCTTCACCAAACTTACTTTCTCAGTGGGCCTATTGCATTCTTAGATAGGTCTTTTGGGGGTACAGACCCACTTTCAATATATAGCAGGAGAGATGGACACCACTGGGGATCCTTTCCAATGTCTCATGGAGAGCAGAGGTGAAAGAGGAAAGCTAATTACAATGAGAACTCACTCATGACATTTGCTCTCTTGTGCCTGGTTGTCATGGAGTAAGCTGACCCTGCAGGTTTGAGGGCCCACATTGCCATGTCCCTCTGGACCCATGCTCCCTTTTCATGGTCTAATGATGATCCCAGGATTATAATCTCTGGCTGATCTTAGAGTCATTTAAATTGGAAAGGTCACATGCACAGGTCTAGTACCAAACTCTCAATGTTCAAAGGAAAAACATGAGGCCAAAGTTTTCCACATTGGGACAGTGGCATAGGAAGTCCTTCTGTATATGTGTTGCTTTTATTGGTTAATGAATAAAGAATCTGCCTTGGCCTGTGATTGGGTAGAGTAGAGCTAGGTAGGGAAAACTAAATTGAATGCAGGGAGAAAGAAGGCTGAGTCAGTGAGACATCATGGTGCTGCCAGAGGGGAAGATGTGAGTTGCTAGTTGGAACCTTGCCAGTAGGCCACAAGCCTCATGGTAAATATAAAATAATGAAAATGGGTTAATTCTAGATATAAGAGCTAGCTGACAATATGCTTAAGCTATTGGCCAAAGTGTATTGTAAATAATATAGTTTCTGTGTGGTTACTTCTGGTCTGAGCTGCCGGCAACAAACTAGCAGCCGCCTACAACAGGACAGGCAGTTAGTAGCACAGTTTGACAATAAATTGGATATGGATACACTTTCTTGCTTACATAACACTTTCACTTCTGATGCATAGTTTTATTGTACATTTGATCTTCTAGTTCCTGAGAGATTTATGTATTCCCTCAGGCAGTGAAGCATTCAGGTTGCTTTGTGTTTCTCTGTATGTTCCCTTAGTAGTCAAGGAAGCATAAAGGCTTGGCAGGACAATTGGTTTTAGACCTTACTCTTGTGTACCTTGTATAGCTTGTAAACTTCACTGCATCCTGGCAGCTATAACTATATTGATTGTGACAATTGCCATTATTGTCTGTTTCTAATAAAGTTATAAAATGTTTGATTGCTCTCAATAAAATGATCACAGCATCAGAGGTGCTGTGGCCTCTCCAAGAGGCCTGATTTAATTCTTCATGGCCATATCAGTGATGTTGGTCCTGATAAGTAAACATAGGTGCTTACAATTTGACACAGTAAGTTTCCAAGAAGAAAATCTTTAAGAACAACTTCAGCTCCTTGACAACAATTTCTTGGAGTTCCAATAGCACTTAGGTCTAAAAAGTAAAAGTGTGCAAGTGAGACTACAGGAGGACTTGAACCTAAGATGCCCACTTGTGCTCATGTTTGAACACTTACTCCAAAGCTGCTGGAGCTGTTTGGAAGGTTGTGAAATCTTAGAAACAGGGAGACTCACTGGCATATGCTGACCACTCTGGGGAAGTTCCTCACAGGTTATATCTGGCTCTTGTCTATCTCCGTCTAGCCAGTTCCAAAGCTAGCCAGCCACTGTCATGTGACCTGTGCTTTATGCTCTGTCTGCCATGAGACACCAGAATGTGCTGAAGCCATGATTCAAAGAAAATCTTTCCCTCCTTCAGTTACTGGTGTTAGATACTTGTCACAGGGACAAGAAAAGTAGTTGACTACACTGTGGGTCTAAAGAGCTTCTGCACATAAAAGGAAGTAACAAATGGAAAGGTAAGCTAGACACTATGGGAAAGGCGCTGTCCCTTGGTACATGGCAATTCCATTTAAACTCTATATGTGTATCTGTGAAACTTTATTAAGCTTCTGTGGTAGTAGTTTTCTTTCTTTTTTTCAAATTTAACTTTTTATTGATTCTTTGTGAATTTTACATCATGTATCTCAATCCCACTTATTTTCCAGTCCCGTCTCATCCATTCTCTACCCTTGCAACCTCCTGGTCCTGAGGACAAAACAAGATAAAATTTAAAAGAAAATAAAAAAGAGAAGAAAAGAAAAGATAATAAAAAAAATCTTGTGGAAGATTTACTGTGACACAGTGAGTCACACAGTCCTTTAGTCCCTATATTGTTACTTGCAAGTATTCACTGCAATGAGTCATTGATCTTGTTTGAGGGTTCTGGTTTTTGCTACATTATCAATAGTGGGCCTTTACTGGGGCTCTTCTTGGATATACTGTAGTTGTCCTGTGTCATGGAGGTACTATAACTTATGGTCTGTAGGACAAACCCCCTCATGTGCTCCAGCAGATCATAGATAGAATGGATAATGGGATGGGCCAATTTATAGTTCTGGTTCTGGGTCTGGGTGGTTGCTGGATTGGTCAGCACACCAGCTTTCCCTTATTCTCAACACCAGGGTGAGCTCTCCAGTACAGCCCTGGCTAGCTCACCCTATGTTGTAAAGCAGCAAGGTGAAGGCTGAAGTCACAAAATAATCCTACACCAGCTCAGAATTATGAATAATAAAGAGTCATTTATTTAAGGGAAACTTACAGATGACTGTGCTATATAACAGATCTCTGCATGAACAGGAACAGAGTCTAGCAGCTGGAAGCAAGAGCTGGAAGCAAGAGACCAAGTGCATACTTTACCACTGCATTTACAGTATAAGAGACCATGCCCAGGTGGGCTGGTATCTTAAATGCTATTGGCTGAAGGAGTGGAAAATGCTCCCACAGCACCTCCCCCTATTGTTTAAATAAGAGAGTTCCAAATCCAATACAAAACTATATACACCAGGAACAAATATTAAGTATAATTAGAATTACAACCAGCATAAACAATATTAAGCAGGGAATGTATGCTAAATGTTTTAATAAACATTATATCCTAGGGAGTCTAAGTCTTGTATAGGAAATGGCTTGGCTAGATCATAAGAGTACAGTAACTATGACTATATAATCTTCAACCCCATTGGAGGCCTCAGAAGGGAGATAATATTACTTGACCATGTAGGAAGTACAACCAAGCAGCTTCCAAACTGAGCAATATATGATGGAGACAACTAGCTATCTGAGCAATCACCCAAAGTCTCATTTGCAGTGTTTAAGCAACCAACTATGGCCAATGCTTGGCATAACTGACAGACCATTTTTAGAGGCAGGAAACTTTTCAGAACCATCTTATCCTGTCTTGGAAATATTTGACAGTCTTTTTCCTTGTGTCCTGCATACCCATTTCTGGATACCATGCAGTTTGTCCGTGGTTGAGGTATGGGGAATTCCTTGCCCAAAGGCCAGTTGTGCCAAGAAGAAAATAAACTCCGAGTGGAGTGTCTTTGGTGCTCAACATTCTCTTGGGAGTAGATTGGTGCTGTCAGAAACAATCATGTCTCATGTCAACAGAATCCTAAGTTATTTAAATGCCATCATCTACAGATCCTTGAAGTAGATTACCTATTTAGACAGAATGCAATCTCTATGTATCTAAAGAACCTAATTGATCTGACTATAAGTGCAACAAACATGAACAACTATTGACCTATAATATTTAATACCTGTATAACTT
>LOJH01037732.1:102-14824 GCA_001685095.1 Ellobius talpinus | reverse complement strand
AATAATATTTTTAATCTAAAAAAGAGAATTGCTAACAAAGCAGAATTTTTCTCTATATTGTTTTAATTGGAATAATTCTTCTACATTCATTCTGTGTGGCTACACCCTGGTTCAGTATCAGGGAAAGTGAAGAAACAGACTGAGCATGAAAGTTACTTACTTCTTAATGGTATAATAATCTAGCTCCATGCCCTTTGGATTGGATATTTAATTAAAAATGACTTTCTTCCCCATGGGCACTGTGATAGATTCATTGCAAAACAAATTTCCCAGTTCTTCATGCCTTCCTTTTCTATCACCTTAGCCCTGTAACTTGAACACAAGCTTTTCTTCTAACTCTGGAGTTGGCTATATAATTTGTTCAGGTCAGTGAAATGAGCACAATTATTATAGAAATAGTATGTTTAAAAGATCTGTGTGTAAGACACAGAAGAAGCAAGATGAGAACGCCTCACTGATAAAGGTACTGAGCCTCAGTTTTGCATGTCACTGCAATATTCTACGCTTGCTAATGGACAAGAGATTTGTCATCTTGCTGGTTTCAGCCATAAGTAGCTAAGAGTCACCTGATACTTGAAAATGGATATGAACTAAGCCAAGAAGACCAGAGTCACCTTGCTTACAACGGTAAATACAGAAGCCATAAAATTACTGCTTGTGAATGTTTTGTTGCTATTTGTTATGTGATGTAATTACAGGAGATAAAAGACAGGGATTATCTCCATTTCCTTAAGGGTTCCTATAATGACAGGAAATTTGATCATATTTTTCTCATCAATGAAGAAAATCATGTGCTTTTATTCTAAAAAAATTACCCTTCCCTTAATTTCTAGTTCATATACACCTTGATATGTTTCTAGGTCATGCAATTCTGTGATGTAAAACATTTCTGGCAGCTTCAATATCTATGAAGATACTATTTTCCTTTCTCTGGATTATGATCCACATCTGTTTCACAAGATTCATGGAAGTTATACAAAACTGCACACTGGAATACAACCTAGCCACTCCACATAGATATCTCTATTGCTATTTCTTCAATTAAAATGCCAGTTCCATGGGTGCATTATATATCTATAAATATATTTTAATTTCACTCAACATCTCTTTAAAGTCCTTTTCTTTTAATGTATGATAAAAATAAATACAGTTTTCATCTTTTTATTGAGGGAGTTCATACCATTATTTCAAATAAACCTGAAAATATTTAAGTAAAAGATGTGAAGCTTCTATAATTCTAATTTAGATTAATTGGTGTAATATTCATACCTCTCTCACTTCAGGCATAAGTTACAAAGACTAAAACTCTTCTGTTTCTGTTACATTAAAACATTTTCACATCTTGGTCTAAAAAATTAGTTTGCAATGTGTTCCAACCAATACTTCTATTTTTTGAGACTTCTGACTATTATACAATAGATCATGTACTTGTACTTATTCTAGACAATCATTATGAACACTATTTATCCAGCAAAAATTATTCTCTCAGTAAAAATGGTTTTATTTTGAACAATCAGTCATTAAAGCACTTCTTACTAATTGCTCTTCATTCAGAAGGTATTCAATAGATACTGGGTTTCTATTCATATCATTTCATCATTTCTGTGCACATATTACATGGTCTTATTTAAGTACTATAATTATTCACTGATCAATGGATAGACTTTAATGATTCAGATATAGCAACATGTCTCATTAGACTAAAATTAGTCCCACAATCTCTGGTCTAAGTGTGTAAATATTATAAGTAGAACCACATGATTGTGATAACTACTATGATGGTAAGAATGGTGGTAATGACAACAAGGATTCTGTGGTTTAATTTAAGTACATTTTTTATTTCATACTGAGTAATTCAGATTCAATAAATATGGAAAATAAATATCAGAAGTATCAAAAACTTTTGTGACAAAAGTCGAAAGAAACAAAGACCTTTAAGCTAAAATCTATTTCTATTGTTTTCCTTATTATGACACTTATTAGTAAAAAGAAAAAAAAGTAAAAATAAACTTCTATGCTTATTAACCTAGGATAGATAAAAATGTTGCATATGAAGCACTGACGGGAATTTGGAACTTCATTTATTATAGTTAGCATTAACGATCAAGAATTAATCAAANTACAGCATGATAAATTCCTTATCTAATTTCTTATTGTAATATTCCTACTTTATTTATTGATTTAGGAAAAAAGAAAACAAGTAAATAACTTGCCAGATATTTGTTCAGTTAAAATTCAGTATGTTTTATGTAATTAAAAGCTGCTAAAGTGAGAAGAAGGGGATTCTATAGAACCATCATGCGATAAAACTTTCATGCAGTAAAGTTTTCTTCAGTGATAGGAATAACTATGTTCACCTCCAAACACATGTGGTTACTGAGTATTCCAAATGTGGCTAATGCACCCAAGGAAGTAAGATTTTAGTTTAATTAATTTTTTAACATTTAAATAATTACATGTGGCTACTGGCTAACACACAGTACAGTGCAATTCTAAATTTGTAATCATTATTGTAGGAAAGGAACTTGCTTTTAATAAGTAGGTAATGTCGTCCAACGTGGGGCATGAACCCATGGCCCTGAGATTAAGAGTCTCATGCGTGGACAACTAAATACACTTAAAACCTGAGAGAGATTGGGAAATAATTCTAGATAAAAAAGAACAGAATTAAGCATGGGTTCCTGGTAGAATTTGCTCAGGTGGGCTCTGTTTTCTAGAGGCAAGTGCACCTCTTTGAAGAGGAGCTTCCTGACTCAGCTTTAGAAGCAAAAACCTTGCAGCTCTTTTAAGATTTTCCACCACCAAATACTTAATTGGTATTTATGATTATCTTATAGCATGCTTCTTGATGGTGACAGGGACATTGAAACTCCATAGGGTTATGGCAATAAACCTGGCTTCAGCCAGTACCTCTGCTATGAGGCTAGACTCTCAGAAAGCTAAGGAATAAATTGGATCCAGCCACCAAAGCCACCACTTTAATCTTAGCCATATTGCTTAGCAAATTAAAGACTAATGTGGTCAGAAAAAGAGTAACATACAGTAAAGATAGATTCAAATAAAAAAACTTCTAAATGGTTTAGAGTGTGTTCCAAAATATATATAGGCTTCGGAGAGAAAAGAAAAAGGATAAAGTCCTCTAAAAAGAAAAAGAAAGAGAGTGGTCAGGTGTGGTGTCACACAACTTTAATGCCAATACTCGGAAGGCAGAGGCAGGCTTATCTCTGTAAATTCAAAGACAGCCTTGTCTACAGAGTTAGTGCCAGGAAAGCCAAAGATACTCAGACAGACCTGATCTCAAAAAATCAAAAAAATAAAAATAAAACAAATAGAGTTTAAAATAAAGCCACGTAAAGATTGGAAATAGGCAGAGAATCTGGATACTGTATGTTATTATGTTTTACTTGAATTGTTTAACTGCTGAGGAAGGAGCAACTGCTTCTAAAAGATATTTGATTATAAATGCTGCTAGATTAACCCAACAAATATATTTTGAAAATGCCTTGACTTCAAAATTTAAGTCAAAAGATATGTTACTTTGAAGAAGAGGTTTTGCTTTTGTTTCCACGGGAAATGAAGGCTATGGATTCATTCTAGGTTAAGAAAAATCAGGTTTGATTAAAGAAGACCACCTGAGAAATCTTTGCTAGGAATGAATGGCCCAGATGTCTGAGTTCTACATCCCAATTTCAAGACAATTTGGCTGAAATGATCAAGCATCACAGGATACTCCAGTCAGGATTGATTGTAATTCTAAATTTTCTTTAGGTCCCCATGAGATTAACAGCACTCCCAATCAGCAGGAAGTAGGCTGGAAAACTATGCCTGCATTTCCAAAAAATGGATTATGGATATTTATCTTTGTTTAGAGTATTGCTTACAAGATGCATAGATAATGGTCTGGACAAAAAGCAAACAAAGGTTATTAGATTTAGAGTTCTTGTTTTTTTCTTTAAAAGGGGCAGGGGGAGTGCTCTGGGACAATGGTCTTTTATCCTGTTACTTGAATTATTTTAATAAACACTGATTGGCCAGTAGCCAGGCAGGAAGTTAAGGTGGGATGACAACAACAGGAGAATTTGGGAAGAGGAAACAGTCTGCAGTTGTCACCCAGACACAGAAGAAGCAAGATAAGAATGCCTCACTGACAAAGGCACTGAGCCACATGGCTGACACACAAAAATAATAGGCCAATTTAAGATGTAGGAATTAGTTAATAAGAAGCCTTAGCTAATAGTCCAACCAGTTTATGATTATTATAGTCCTCTGTGTGTTTCTTTGTGATTGAACTGCTGCAGGATTAGGCTGGACAGAAAACCTCTGTCAACAAGGTATAAGTGTAATATTTGTGATGAGGCCAGAGGACAATATTTTGACAGTTTCTCATAAAATACAAGAAACTACCACTTGACAAGTGCCTATCTATTCAAGAAAAATGAGCCCTTGCATGGAAAAATGTATACATAAAAACTCATAGCAGAGTAACTCATGATGGTTCACATTAAAATAAATGTTCGGTGACTTAAAAATATATGGACAAAATAGAGCAAAATACTCTACAAAAATACAAAGGACAAAAGGACTTACAGATGAAATTTTAGGGATAACAGTCAAAAATATGTTGCTGATAGCAAAGGAACAAAGTAAAGAGACAACATACATAAATAGTTTGCTAAGTTTTCCCCATTCAGAGGATAATTTAATAATTCGCAATACACAAATAATTTCAATAATGATATAGTTTTTAAGAAAAATATACCAACGATGGGCCAATAATATGACTCAACAGAAAAGGATACTTGGTACCACGGGTGAAGTCCTGGATTTGATCCTAGGGACAACATATGGTAAATTGTGAGAACTGACTCCCACAAGTTTTCTTCTGACCTCAACTTGCAAACTGGTGTACATTGTCACATACAATAGTTTTAGAGGCTTAACTAGGAACAGAGAAATGGAAAGATGAAAATGTTCTGAACTAGATATATGATGCCTTCATGTTACAAAAATATTGTTTAAGTCATTGTACATTAAGATTTGATAAATTTTTGAATGTATAAAATCAATTTCAGGAAAGGTTCTCAAAGATACAAACCAGCAAACTAGTCAAAAGGCAATAATGCTAGTCAAAAGAAGCAATGAAGACTTTTTCTAGTAAAGAGAATGTGTTCAATATCGCACATATTTCAAAGTTAAGGTCAATAGGGTGTATTCTTGGATTTGATGTAAAATGTGAGAAAGGAGTAAAGAATTAAGTTTTTTTTCCTTTAAAACAATCAATAAGAATGGAGGTGCCATATAATCAGAAGGCAAATATTATAAATTAGATTGGTCAGTGATAAATCAAATAATTTATTTAAAGATGCCAAGATTGAAATGCTTGTTAAATTATGAAGTGGTTGTTGAAATGCAACTGCAGTTTATGGAGGAGCTCAGGATTATAGAAAAAGGTGGCAATTGGCACAAATAAAATTATTTGAAGCTAGATGAATTCACCTGCAGAGTGGATGCATACAGAGAAGACAAGAAGGCAGGAGACTAAGCTTTAAAACAGTCCAACATTTAAAGATAGGGAAATTTTAAGAGGAAGCTTCAAGGTGATTGTGATGGACCAATAAATTGCAGTGAAAATAATCTAAGAAGTCTGAGTTGCTAGGATGAGTTTAAGGATGTTTTAAGGGGCAAAAGTAACATATGGAGAATATGAAAACTAAGAATTGCTTGGTTGACAAGATGAAGGAATGGAGCAATTTTCAAGAAATGGCTGTGATATAGTATTGGGATTAAAATATGATTGATTGGACTGGCAGTTAATTTTGTAGGTTAACTTGACTAAGTCATGGGTATCCAGATATCTCATTTACTGTTTTCTTTTACATTTTTTATTTCATTTTAATGTATTTATATTTGTATATGTAGTTTCTTCTCCCTCTGTCTCTCTCACTTTCACAATCTTTCTGATTTCAAGCTAGAATATGATGGCTCATTGACCTTTGTACTAGGACTCAGACTATAGCTGACTCTCCTGTTTCTCAGGCTGTCAGTCTTACACCCAGTTTATATCAATGATTTTCTTGATATTGGGAATTCAAAGGCTCTAAAATCACAAAAGGAATTTATATATTTAAAATACATGAAGCAGTAATTTAAATATATTTTAGAAATATATAAATATTATATATGTGTAACTGATAATAGGTAGAGAAAATGCTATGGATTTTAGATATACATATATACATAATATACATTATATGCCATATAATATATTCATGATATATATTATATAACCAAGTATGTGTGTATACATACATACATACACACATACATACATACATACATACATAATCATTCCCAGGTGATACCAATACGTTGAGTACAAAGTGTATAGAAAACATAGAATTTCAGAGTAAAAAGTAAAACATTTTGATGAATCACACAGAGGAAATGAGGAACAAGAATCAAGTAAGATGTGGAGATGAAAAAGAAATCTAGAAGGAATTTGGATGATGAATCTGTCTTGACTGAGAAAAAAGAGTTTGTTTATGACTGTTCTGAAACAATTCATGACCTTGTAATTGATTTGGATATTAAAGAGAGGAAAGTATCTGATAAGGATCTTTTTGCCCATGATATATTCATTCCTAATTTAGAGCTCAAATTTTGCTGTTTCAGACTCAGAGAACAGAATTCAGCAAGTGAATTCTGTGGATGTGCCCTGCACCCTGTTGATAGTATTCAAACCATTCCTTCATCATCTACAAACATGCCTCCAATTCCAAATTAACACATAAAAAATTCAGAAAATTTATTTTGCTCCACATTTACTTTCTACTGTATTAATTTTTAGAAAGCTATGCCATAGTCTTTAAGAATAAGCCACACCCACATTTAACTCTATTTTATGTATTAAATTCTTTGTGCTATAAAATTCTTAATACTTTCAAATTTACTTCACCTTAAAATTCTCTATAAGTGGATATTTTGAAAATGATCCTGAAAATAAGGGTTTTTATATTGTATCTTTGCAAAAATAAGGGTTTTTATATTGTATCTATACATAATTAGATATTGATTTGAATTTTTTCTAGAGTTAGAATACACAAAATTAAAATACAGTAATATAAATTTTGGAAACTATAAAATTGTACTTCAGGCCATACACCTTTAATCTTAGCACTGGAGAAACAGAGGTGACCAGATCTCTATGAGTTCAAGGTAATTCTGGTCTATGTAGTGAGTTCAAGGTCAGTCAGAGAAACACAGACTTTATCTCAATAATAATAATTCCATTTTAAACAAAATAGCAAATAAAAAACACAAACATGTGTTTTACATGATCAAGACCAGAAATATTTCACTGTCTTATAATAGGCTAGAAATTTATATATAAATATGGGTAGTTAATAACCCCAAAATATTGATATTATCTCAAATTACTATAATTCTAAAAGCATTCAAAGCCAAATGTTCATATAAGTATCTGCTATAAATTCCTTATTAAACAGATTTTTAGCCTAATATTTAATGATAGTAACCAATTATAATATACAATTATACATATATATACTTTTTAAGTATATACATATATATATACCTTTTAAGAAGGAAATTGACTGTCTTTGAAGTTTTTTAACTTTGTCAATATAAGCAACTACCAGACATTTAAATTGAACATGAAACTAAAAGGAAAATATACTGCTGGTGTTAGTATATTTCCATTTTATTGAATATTTATATTTTAAATATGCCTAGGATATATTGGCATCAAATTCAATAAAAGCAGTAATAAATATTATTAATTGAGTAGCATTTTATTTGCTGTAACATGTTTTTACACATACATTTACTAAGTAGAATATTTTTATTCTCGTTTTACAATTTAAGGACCCAAGAATGAATAAAAGGGACTTGTACAAGCTTATACATGGTAGAAGCTGTATTTAACTCTCTCTACTTCAGTTTTTGTCATCATCATATGTAAATATATATGACACATGCATTTAAAATCTTTACAGTCATTAAATAATTTTGTTTACTTTAAAGATATGATATATAAAATCATCTGGAACATACCACACAAGGGCTGTCAAATGTTTTATTTTGAAACACCATTCCCTCTATCTCTCTACACATTTCTCTCCTGGCTTCTCTCCAAACTTCTTTTGCCTCTTTCTCTGTGTCTTTTTTCTTTAACCTCAATTCCTGGTTTATAAAAGACAACAAACATATTCCACCAACCTTCTATCCACTGATCTCTCCTTTCAAAGCCTACCCAGCACTTGGATTACAGCCATGCATCACTACACTTTTTCTCAACTGTATCTTATTCCACACACACAGGCAAATACTTCTAATGTTTTTCTTTCTGTATTATGTTTGATATATTTGTGCATGTTTGGGATTATAGGCAGAACATAGTCATGAATGGAGTCATATTGTACAAATGATTTACAGCTTGTTTTTATTTTTCCACAGTTTGTGTTTAAGATCCATATTATTTTCTGATATACTCTGGTGGACAGAAAACATTCCAAATTGCTAAATTATATTGTTCAACAGTTTTTCAAAAAGGGTATATCAGAAACAAACTTCTTAAATTCTTCAATATTAAAAAAGACCTTGGTTTTACTCTTAAAATCAAATGCCAGCTTGGCAGGATAGAGAATTCTGGGTTGAAAGCCTTCTTCCTGAAAAACTTTTATGATCCCAGACCACTGACATCTCACATCTATCATGCCAGGTGATAAGTCAGCTGTCAGTCTGATTTTTGTCCACCTGTACGTTATTTCTTATTTTTGCTCCAGAAGCTTTTAGGATCTTCTGCTGGACACTGAACCATCACATCTCTGTCCAGAAGGACGGATAGCTGGATTTGTTTTTCAGGGTAAGGAGGAAGTAATTCACTATCTGAATGTTGGTTGAGTTAGCATTTATACATTTTAAAATAACTATCTACCCTGGTAAGGAGGCATCTTCCCATGTAAACACACATAGGGAAAAGTCTAGACAACACAGTGGGATGGGCAGGCTGACTGATTCAACACATTACAAAAAAGGAGCAAAGAAGGAAATATGCAAAAGAACAGCTAGAGCTAAGGGACATTTGAGGGGTTGTATGGAAACCAAATAAAGTAAAAGCCTCCTGTGATATATACATATATGTAGGCAATTTAAAGGATATCATCAAACAATTGGGGAGAGACAGCCTCAACTGGACATCTCTTTTCATCAAATGAAACTTCCAGTACTGTGAACGAATTGCATATAATTGAGTCATTGGTCAAAGAGGTTCCATGAGAACCCTCAAACAATCCAGGCTATTGCCAAAACTATGGTGGCTCTCCACAAACTGACTATACCCATATCCAGTGCTGCTTGGGTGGCCAAGATAGGCCAGGGACCTAGGAAAAAAAACAAATGTTACTTTTCTGCTAAAGGAACAGAGCAATATAATTACTCCTAAGGATATTCTGCTATACTCATAAATCAGTGACTTGTTTAGCCATCATCAGAGAAGCTTCACCTTCCTCCTTCAGTAGATGGAAACAAACACAGAGACCCCAGCTTGACAATGTTCAGAGAGTGAGAGTCCTTGAAACATTCATCCCTCATTCATCCCTATAATGGATGTCCCCATCTAATTCCTCCCCTCAGGGCTCAGAAAAGGATGCATAAAGAGCATAAGACCCAGAGAGAATGGAGAACACTAAGCAATCAATGTCTTCTAAACACAACAGAGCTGGCACGCATATGAACTCACAGAGACCATGTCAGCATGTACAAGGGCCTGCATGGGAGTCTTACTGGAGAAACAAACCACTCTTAAGGGTAGATCACATACCAGGTAGTAAAACAAAAATGATTTCACTGGCATCTTTGGAGTTTCTTTTCTCTCATAATATTAAGATGGGGCTGCTATTTTTTAACCTTACAGGTCCTTTATGAATATACTATAGTTTCCAGTTCTGGGTTTTATTGTGTGTGAATGTGTTTCTGTGCCTGTGTGCATTTCTAGTGATTTTTATTTGACTCTTTCTTATTTATTTGTTTTGTCATATTACAATTTGTTTGATTTTGCTTTACCTTATTGCATTTTGTTTTATTATTTTTCCTTAGATGATTGTTTGTTTTCTAAGGGGGGACAGAAAGGGTGTGGATCAGGATTGTAGTTGGGAAGGAGCTAGTAGGAGTTGGGGGTGGGGAAACAGTAGTCAGAATATATTCTGTAAAAGTTTTATTTTAATATTACTTTTTCATCCAGTTCAATTCAATATAAATTCTTAGGGCTATACAGTTTTAGGATTACTATGTGAGTTTTATGAACTTTGAAATTTATTATCTGTTCCTATGGACTCTCTACACATGAAATTCTACTTTATAAGATATTACATATATTGTTTCATTATCTTCTCTTTTACTTTGTCAGATACATACAACCTCTTCATCCAGCTCATTTAAATATCACATGCTTTTTTCTTTGAATGATGTTTCTTGTAAGTCTTATACATCTAATTTTCAAGAATCTAATTACTTTTATTAAAAAAGATGTATTTTTAAAGAACATTTTATTTTTAAGTGTGTGTGTGTATACATGAATGCAGGTGCCACCAAGGTTAGAAGTGAGCGTTAGTTTTCTGGATCTAGAGTTATGGGTAGCAGTGAACTGCTCAATGTATGTGGCAACTATTTGAGCCATTATTTCTCTAGCCATTTTTAGAACACAGTACAAGAATGAAGTCAAGTGATAATTTTGAGTGCTTGTGAGAAAACTCCAAGAAAACAAGATAAGAGTCTTGTGACCTCATTTTCTTCAAAGCACAGAATTGTTCCTGGTATGTGTTTTTGTGCTCCCCTTAGAGGTAATGTGTAGGAGCAGTTTACTTCAGCTATTATCATGCATATACCTTCATGGAAAAATACATTTGTTTGTTTGTTTGTTCAGGCCAATTGTGCCTAGTCCTCATGGTAGAAAACTTTACTCATGTCATTCGTATTATTCCACAGATTTGAGTATAAATGGCCTGATACTCTGAGTAAAGTTGGCTATTGCATACTTTAGTGTGACTCATTTTTAGGATCCACCCACCAACTACAGTGGTTAAACAGCCCATCTCTTTGCTTCAATAACATCTTCTAATGAGGAATTTAATTTGTTTACATTATGATGGTGATCTGAATTAGAATGACTCTTATACATTTATTTATTTGAATATACTAGTCCCCAATTTGTGGGCACTATTTGGAAGGAATTAGGAGGGGTAGGCTTGTTGAAGGAGGTGTGTCACTGGAGATGAATTTTGAAGATTCAAAAGGTTCCTGCAATTCCCAGTATTCTTTCTATCTACCTCATGGTAGTGGATCAATATGTAAGCTCTCAGCTGTTCCATCATTCCATTATCATGCACTCTAAGCCTCTGAAACTTTAAGTCAAATTAAACACTTTCTTTGATAAATTATGTTGATCCTGGTGTTATATTACAACAATAGAATATCAATTAAGATAATTATTAACTGTTAAAGGTATATAAAGTGATCACTGTATTTTAAATTGTCATATTTGTTTTGGATATTTATGTTTTTTTCATGAATTTTATTACTCTACTCTAAATGAGACACCTAAGGTATAATATCCATATTTAATTTATATTTGACTTAAAAATTAGGTTTGTCTATTCTTTATACTTTATAAGGTAAATCTTTATTCAATTATACATGAGAGTATCATCTCTGAAATATAAAGAATGGATGTTACTTGAAATAAAAAATAATCATACCTAAATGCTTTGAGCATCTTTTTCTCCACATTCATGTTTCCTAGTCATTTCATTAAAATTCATGTCTGAATAATCCCAATTTTTATTATATTTTATGAGACGATTTTTATTTTTATTAGGTGTTTATGTACAGAGGTAAATGTCTGCAGTGGCAAGAAGAGGGTGCCAGCTCCCATGGATCTGGACTTACAAGTGTTTGTGGGTACTGGGAACCAAAATCAGAACCTCTGCAAGAATGATATGTATCCTTCTTCACTGGAGAGCTATCTTTCCTGTCTTATAACATGTTTAGACATAATCATGTCCCCTTCCATTAAAGCCACATTTTTATCCAACTTCTTCCTTATTATGTTATTTACTTCTTGTTTGTACATGTCCTTTAGTGATCATTTCATGGAAAATTACAAAAAGTTAATTCTCCTATTTATTTAAACACAACTTTTTTTTAAAATTGTTTCCACTATGTCTTTCTTCTTCTTTGTTTTGGCTTATCTTTCCTAATCTTTCAGATAAATACAAGTTTTGAAAATAACTATTGCTTGTAGAAAAATGAATACATTATTGTATGGTTTAAGATGAAAAATATAATCAGACTTTTATAAACAGCATTTTATAATATCAAATATATCATAAGTATGTTGGAGACTATTTTATAATAATTTCAGTAATACAATAGCCTAAAATATCACTTTTGTTTTTAAGTTGTTGCTGAAACTATTTATTATTATTATTATATTTACTATTATTATTTATATTGCTGAAAGCTTTATATTAAAAGTTGATAAAATTGCCTTTTACTTCCCACAAGTCAATTTTTATAATTTGTCAAAAAATACCAGTGAATATATCTGTACATGTAAATGTTTTATAATGTCAGAAAAATGTGGATGTTATGCTTCTTATACATAAACTTGTCAAATTAATTTAATCAGAACAACTTATGGCTTTTCATTTTAGGTTAATGTTTTCTTTCTCTATAGAAACTATTAAAGATATATTTTATTTATATTCACAGTCATGAAAATCTATGCTTGCATCTGTAAACATGATTCCTGAATTAAAATTGTACCAGAACTCTTAGAAGAACTGATTGCAGTACAAATACAATTTTTGAAGTCATTCATTGTTCAGCAGCTTTAAAATGCATGGCAATGTCTGGGGTTGATATCATACCCACTAGGATTACCTGGTCAAACACAGACAAGAAGCATAAACTCAGCTATTTTATGTTCTAAGCATATATATTATAGTAGAAATTCTTCTAAACTTCAATAATATTTGAAAACATTTTATTCTTGTTTCTATGAAGCATAAACTTGTGACTGGAAGGTTGTAATTCTCCCCTATATCAATAGATTTGAGTGACTTAGGGGATAGATTTGCGTTACCCCAGAGAATATGTGAGCCACTGGAATACATATGTAACTGTCAGATTGGGAAATGTGTGTTACATTTTTCACAATGCAAACAAAATGCTCTGATGTCTCTTCCAGATTAAATTTGCCATGTTCAATTTTCTGAATGACCCAAGTTCAACTTTTTTAATTTTGAAAGTTCAACTATCTGAATGACACAGTGAAATTTATTTTGAAATGTAAGCATACATATGTTTGTGCATGTATTAAACAAATAACATATTTTATGGCACTAACTCAGAGTCAACAAACTGCAATGCATCCCACTACCACCTGTTGCTAGAAAAGGTATAATAATTGAAACACAGTCACACTAATTCTTTTACACTTGCTCTGTAACTGCTTTTCCCTTTCATCACCAGGGTAAACTAGTTGTGACAGACCATGTGGGCAGTAAAAGCTAGATTTTATCAACCTGGCCATTTAATAAAGAGTTTTCAGATTCTTTTTAATAATTTGTTTGTTATTAAAGAGTAGAAAATGCATTTACAATTGGCTGCCATGTACCTTACTCCTATAACTAATTCCCATTCCTAAGCAGTTTTAGAGAACATAATATAATATACTTAGGTCAATACTCCTTTTCTCCCTCATAAGCATTCTCTTGGAAGGAGCACATGGCTCAGTTAATGAGAGTTTGAGTGAGTTGTTATAATGGGAAAGGTGTAGCCTGACTTGACCTTTTCATTCAATAAGATCCAGTTGGAATCTATATTGAGAGACAGATTTTGAATATGTAAAGGTACATATCAGCAGCTTATTGAACCTGATGAAGACAGTTATTGATTAGAAGAGTACACTTGACATTCAAGAACCATTGAGGAGCTTAGAAATAAGTAGTTCAAATTCCTAGCTTAGTTTAGGATGAAAGAGTCCAGATGGCATTAATATTTATTTGCTATAGTAACATTTTTATCATAATCTCCATATTAGAAAGTGATTAAACTACACAAAGATCTCTTGAAATATTTTATTATGGCTCTTCAGCATTTTGTAGTAAAGCAAATGCTTTTGTTTTCTATATGTTTGGAATTCTTTTTCTTAAATAAGACACAATGACAATAAAAACAATGGTTATCCCTAAAAGTAATCAAGTATGTTATCAAATTGAAAATAAAGAGATGTGAGAAGTATAATCAATCAACTTCACAGCTCAATGTTATTTGACATTGGGAAATCTAACTTGCATGGTTTCTAGCTTTGTTCAAAATTTATATAGTATACAGAGGTGGAGTGGGGCACTCCTTTAATACCAGCAATCTGGAGGTGAGCCTATCTCTGTGAGTTTGAGGCCAACCTATTCTACACAGTGAATTCCAGGAATTCTAAAGCTGCATAATAGAGAGAACTTGTCTCAAAAAGACCAAAAAGAGATTCCTATACAATAATCAGTTTATCCAATCACCAGTCAAATTCAATCTAAATGGCAATAAGGGGAAAGATCAGAATTAACCAATGTTACACATTTGTCATCAATTGTGGCGACCCACACACCATTCGCCATTACAAGATGGCGCTGAGGTTTGCAGTAAA
>LOJH01037731.1:0-11693 GCA_001685095.1 Ellobius talpinus | reverse complement strand
TCTGTCTGTCTGTCTGTCTGTCTGTCTATCTATCTATCATCTATCGTTCATTCGTTCGTTCTTTCTTCTTTCTATCTATTTTGAGACAGGGTCTCACTGTGTAGCTTTGGCTGTCTTGGAACTCACTATGTAGATGAGACTGGCCTCAAACTTATAGAGATCTGTTTTTCTCTGTCACTCAAGTGCTGGATTAAAGGCACAGTGTGCAGCTTGGCAGGTTTAATGGGATGGTAATTTTATGTTCTTTCCTCTGACAAAGAAGGTCCACTTAGATAACTCTCCTTCTAACCCTAATTAATGTGTGTGTCATAGGAAGAAGTTAAACTGTTGGTGACTAGAGAGCTGTGAAGAGAAATTAAAATCCACTATTAACCTAAGGATTGGCGCCACAGTGATGTTGGCTCACACTGGGTGCTAGAAGCAGGCATATTCTTTTTTTATTGATTTTATTGAGCTATAAATTTTTCTCTGCTCCCCTCCCATCCTCTTCCTTCCCCTTTAACCCTCTCCCATGGTTCCCATGCTCCCAGTTTACTCAGGAGATCTTGTCTTTTTATACTTCCCTTGTAAATTAGATATGTGTATGTCTTTCTTAGGGTCCTCATTGTTGTCTAGTTCTCTGGGATTGTGATTGGTAGGCTGGTTTGCTTTATGTTTAAAAGCCACTTATGAGTGAGTATATATTATATTTATCTTTCTGTATCTGGATTACCTCACTCAATATGATGTTTTCTAACTCCATCCGTTTCCCTGCAAATTTTAAGATGTCATTATTTTTTTTCTGCTGTGTAGTACTCCATTGTGTAAATGTACCACATTTCCCTTATCCATTCTTCGGTCGAGAGGCATTTAGGTTGTTTCTAGGTTCTAGCTACAACAAAATGTTGCTATGAACATAGTTAAGCACATGTCCTTGTGGTACGATTGAGCATCCTTTGGGTGTATACCCAAAAGTAGTATTGCTGGGTCTTGAGGAAGGTTGTTTCCTAATTTTCTGAGAAATCAAGCAGGTATATTCTTTAGGAGGAATTGGACAGTTACTCTGTGTGTCTTAGACAAACCCTGGGAATTTTCAAAGTCCCTCCCATCCTTCCCTGTCCCTTCTCCAACTCTGAGAGGGAGACAGGTCCACTACTGTTCTGACCTAAAAACTGGATAGTGGCTAAATTTTCTCCTCTCTTTCGAGAAGCTGTCTGAGAGAAACCTCACACTGACTTTAGTCTTTGAGATGAGTGACCCCACAGGGACTTGGGCTTTGATAGGTTATGGGATCGCTTTATTATGGAGATGAGCTTACCATGAGCAGAAGCAACCATGTGGTTTGCTACCATCTTGGCTGGAGATCTCAGTAAGATGGAGGCAACCACTATCTTTACTAGTTAATGATATTATAAAGAGAGAAAATGCCAAGTGTATTCACCACCGTCTTGTTAACGAAACCACATGGTATAAAACGAAATGGCATCACCTATAAAACTTCCAGGTCACAGAACCAAACCAAACCAAACCAAAAAGCCATGTGGCGGCAGTGCATACCTTTAATCCCAGCACTTAGAAGGCAGAAGCGGGCGGATCTCAGTGAGTTTGAGGCCAGCCTAGTCTACAAAGCGAGTTTTAGGACAGCCAGGACTGTTGTACAAAGAAACCCTGTCTTGAAAAAAAAAACAAACAAAAAAACCAAACAAATAAGCAGACAAAATTATTCAGGTCCCACTGAGTCTTCTGGGGATTATTGTACCCTTTTTTATATTAGACTAAGGAGGCAATGCAAGATGTCCAAGGTGTTCTTTCTTTCAATTTTTTAGTTGTGTTTTAATTTTGACACATTGTTTTATATGCTATATTTACTGGTTTCTAGAGGAGACAGATCTGAGGGTTTTCCCAGTCATGTGTCACCAACACTGGCCTACTAACAAGATCCTTTGAGATCTGTGGTGGCCCAGGCATGACTGTTGGTAAAGCATAGATCCCAATGGGGACTCAAATAAACTGCTGTTGTAGCCAAGACAGGGTCAGCATGCTTGGATAAGAGGCTGGGTAAAAAGTTCTGCTGGGTCTTAGTGCCTGTTCTTTCTACCTGGTGCCTCTACCTGAGAAAGAAAATTATCCTCCCCCTGCCATCATAATCCTTTGTTCCACGCTTGTCTGCTTTTGCCCCAGTCCCTTGGCATTCTGGGTACCCTTGCTTTTGCTTTTCAGTTATAGTAACAGAGGGATGTTGTGGAATATTAGTTGAAGATGTTACAAATATTAGTTACATTTGTTTATGCTGTGGAATATTTGTTTAATGATGCAAAATGTATTCTTTTATGTTACATCTGTTTAACTCTGTAAAGCTGTGTTACTTTGCCTGCCTGAAACACCTGCTTGTTCTAATAAAGAGCTGAACAGCCAATAACTAGGCAGGAAAGAGAAATAGGCAGGGCTGGTGGGCAGAGAGAATGAATAGGGAAGAGAGAAGAGTGAGGAGGGAGAAAAGGAGGAGAGAAAAGACTCCAGAGGCTAGCCACCCAGCAATACAGCTAGCCATGGAGTAAGAAGTAAAGAAAGATAAAAGTCTAGAGGTAAAGGTAGAAGTGATAATTTTTTCAAAAGCTGTCTAGCAACAGCCAGGCATTTGTAAGTAATGATAAGTCTCCATGTGTTTATTTGGTAGCTGGGTGGTGCTCCCCACACCTTCCCAAAGAGCAAAAAGTAAGGGAAAAAAAGCCAACCACAGAGGGAGTTTTAAATGTTGCTTTCTATGTTTACTGTTCTCTAGATTTCAGGGATTTAAACCCAGTCTACATGTGGTGAATTGCAGAGAGAGCTCTCAATCTAGAATCTATAGCCCTCTTTAAATAAATAAAAAAAATGACCACAGGTGCGTATCATGCTCTCTTCCTGTCTGAACAATAACAACAAGACATAATACAGCGCTATGGATTAAGAACAAGCAAATGACCAGGGAAACCCTTAGGCAGGGGAGCTTTTCCCCTTTCTATTTCACCTGGAGGAACCCTACCATCCTTATATTCCACCCAGAAGCTTTCAGGGCTCATGTCCGCCCTGGAGGCTCTCCTTGTCTATCACTTGTTCAGGCTCTGGGATATGCTGATGTCCTCCTGTACCCCTCTGCATGAGGCAGGAGGTACTTTAGTTAAATCACCACAAACAGGACCTTGAGCCACTTTGTTGCTTCTAGGAAAAGGAGAAGTTCTATCTGCAGGCACTTCTCACTATGATCTGTCCTACGGATAAGGTTAAGAGGGAGCTAATATACTTTCAATAGTGATATTTGGGGTATAATTGAAAACTACTAGATTCTGGCCTGCAGGCATGGGTAAGCACAAATTAGTCCCACACTGGAAACTGATTCGATGGTGTTTGGGACAATCTGACAACCTCTTTAATTACCTAGGAGATGCCTGCTCTGTATACTGGATTGGGAAACTTGAGGATTAAGTGGCTCTCCATCAGTCTCTTGCACATTTGGTTTTGAATTACAGATGTGTATAGAAGCTTTCTTCAGGGTCCCTGCTGGCTTGTCTTTTGGACAGATGGAGCAAGTTAAACCCCTAAAAATTTAGGAAGAAAACTTTAGGCTTTTTCTCAACCCATGAAGCCTTTCTGTAACCAAGAGGGAAAATCCTTATGTCCAAATTTTTCTTTACCCACAAGACCATCCAGAATGTGCTAAAAATCTGCAGGATGAATATATAGGATCCAACAAACCCTGATGCCAAATTTAAAAAAATCATGTCCTTAAAAAGTTTTGACCACAGGAATCCCTGAGGATGTAATCTGATCTCTGGGACTCTCAAAAGCTTTGGAGCTCTGAATACCCTTGCTCTCCTTACTCCAAGGAAATAAAAAAACAAGCACCACCCCCTTTTCCAGATTTTGGATGTCTGCCTCTATTTGCAAACACACAGTGTTTGTGAGGACAGGTTTTCAAGTAGTTGATTTTCCAGACTAGTCAGGAAGGGATCCCAAGTTAGACCCTGGTAAAGGCATATACCTCTGTCAGTTTGTTCATGAGGGTAGACTGCCAAGCACCCACGTCCCTACCAAGTTTGAAGAAACCACAGGATAGCCTTTTAAAATAAATGCTCCCTATAGTACTCTAAAAGAAAACACAATGCTGTTGTGTCTTTTGTCAATTCCCTTTTCCAAAGGGAGACCCCGCAGGTAAGACTCATGGGAAAATTCCGTGCTGGTGGATACAGCCACTTGTTACAGCACTCAACACAAGTTTCCTGTCTGGCATAAGTGACTGACTCCAGATTTACAGAGAAGCAAATATTTTCTTGTGTTATATTGGCAAATTTTCCTGTGCTGTTTAAACTCACTGAAGCTGGCTCTGGTTCTGAGATGGGATTTGGGCCTCCCACTTCAGTCTCAAGCATGTTTGTCTCAAAACAGCCTCAAAATCCCTGTCCTGGGTCAGGCTGGCCCCTGACTCTGTGGCAAGGAAAAGGAGAACGAAACACCCCAAGGGTAAAGGCATTGTGCCCTCAAGGACAGCGAGCAGGTTATTGAGCTATTTCCAACACAGTATACTATTGCTTTTCTCATGATATAAAAATGTCTGTGGTAAAAACAAACAAACAAAAAACAACAGCAACAGCAACAAAACCTTCCAAAATGGCTAATGGGAGCTCATCCTTGGAGAGGAGTTTCTGCCTAAAAGGCCCTCAGCCAGTAACTTTGATGTAATTGTTCAAATAGGCTTCTTGAGTTGGTTTCTAGTAGAGCTTGTACATGTAGATCGGCTGCTTTTCTCTGTCCTCATTCAAAGCCAAAACATGGCTACAGTAGATCATTACATGAGCAGAACAAACCAAAGCATGGCTGGAGTAGATTTTTCCACAGGCAGTACAAACTATAAAATGTAAAATAAATTATTTCTCAATCTTTGAGAATTAGGGGAGTCAGCAATTCTTGTTTTGGGTTCCACCCTTGATAGATTTCAAGGTTGCAGTAAAAGGGAAGAAAATGACTTTTCTAACCATGGTCTGTACACTAATCTATCATAGTTAAAACAAAGAGGCTTTCCAAATCCCCACTTTGTTTTGCAGAGAGTCTTTTGTGTGCCCGCTATATGTATTTCCTTACCCCTAATAAAAACCATTTTATACATTTATTTTTAATGTATAAATGGTGCTGTGTTCCAGAGTTCAATTTCTACTTGACTAAGAGGTAGAGTGTCCCATGCCAACATCTAGACACCTCCAAGAGCTCGAGGACAGACACAGAGAGGAGTAAGATGGTCTAGAGTGACCATCTGTATATCTTAGAAGTGAGGGTAGAGAGCAATGGGAGCTTGCTTGCCTGCAAAGGACTGAGGGAAGAGAGCAAAGGGAAATACACATGCATGTATGGGGACCTGAAAACAAAGGCAACCTTAAATTACCATTACTATTGTTCAAAATAAGTGTGTTGTAGAAAGGGAGGAGGGGGCCATCTTCTGTTATATGAATACATACATATTTGGGCTGAAGCTCTGTGGTAGAACGGGGATCCAAAAACCCTGGATTTGATTCCCAGGACCAAGGAAAGGAGGAAAGAAAAGATGTTAAAGTTTTAGTTTGTGACAGTTTACTCAACCTTCCCAACAGTTTGTACTGTTATTACAGCTCAGAAGTTGAAATAAACAATCTCTAGTTAAGTGAAAGCGAATTTAACAAGTATGCTGTTGCATAGACACAAATGGAAACAGTTTATGGAACCTCAAATGCAAAGATCACGCTTAATACAGAAATGAAACCTTGAAAACAGGAAGCAAAAATGGGAACAAGACTGAATTTCATAACATGTTTGAAAATGTACTTAAGAGATTGCACTATAATTTCCCAATTATATTTCTTAATGTAGAATACCCAGTCATTGTGTAAACCCAGAACATGATTTTATAGTGTAGTTGAAAAGAGGAAGCCTTCCATTCCAGGTTCTATGTACAATGGTCTGAAAGCTTAAGATAGCAGAAACAATGAGAATTGGGAAAGTGCTCATACAAAAGCTGACCAGCAGCTGGGATGCCTGTTCACAGCAGCACTCCCTGGCAGGAGACAAACATCTTAAGACAAAACTCACATCTTAGATTTTTTAAAAAATATTTATTTTTATTTTTATCTTATGTGTGGCGATGCTTTGCTTGCACATATGTCTGTGTACCATGTTCATGCCTGCTATCCTTAGAGGTCAGATTCCCTGGGACTGGAGTTACAGACAGTTGAAAGCCACCATGTGGGCGCTGGGAATTGAACCCTGTTCTTATGCAAGAGAGGCAATTACTCTTAACTACAGAGCCAACTTTTCAGCCTGAAAACTCATGTTCATATACATATGAGCACAAGTTCTGCAATATATAGTGTGTAGGGTGAGAACTGGGATGATAGACGGACACCTTACAGTGTGTAGGGTGAGAATTGGGGTGGATAGACAGACACCTTACAGTGTGTAGGGTGAGAATTGGGGTGGATAGACAGACATATTACAGTGTGTAGGGTGAGAATTGGGGTGAATAGACGGACACCTTACAGTGTGTCAAGGGTTAGAATTGAGTCCAGAAAGACTTTATTCTCCTTTTAATTAAATTTTACAAGGTATTGTAGTGGATATAAAAGACGAATGAACTTACCTGACTCTAAATCCAAGCCACTTACTGCGTTTTCCTGGCTACCTGCTTTGTCCATGCAGTATATCTGTTATTCATCTGTAAAGTGGATATTCATGCATATGACTTTTGTGATAACTTTAAAGCTTGGAACATTTGATAAGTAAAAGTGAACATTATTTCTTTTTCTTTTATAGCCACACAGTCTAGACAGTGACCAACTCTTGACTCTACACTCTCAGCAATACCTCTTGCAGCTTCTTACTCCTACCCTGACCCCAATATGCTCTGGCACCCAGATATGGTGAATGTACAGCAGCTCTCTTAGGGCCCAATCTAACATGGTTTTTAGAAAAGATTTTGAGTCTGTTACTCTCTAGGCTAATACTCATAAATAGTTCCTGCTTGTCTTTGGGGTTAAGTTGTAGATTCCATTGCTTTGGGGGTTAAGCACTTAGGTCTGGGCCTGCCCTTCAATCTCATCTTCCTTGCTGTTCAATAGCTACCCTGTACTGCTTTCAATGCCTTCCCCAGCCTTCTCTTGCTATGGTCTTCTTTTTTATGTGTATGAATGTATTGCCTGCAGGTATGTATGTATGTGAAGCATGTGCACACAGAATAGGGCATTGAATCCCATGGGACAGGAATTACAGATGGTTATGAGAGACCATGTGGGTGGTAGGAATCAAACCCCATGTTCTTCAGTCCTTCCACTGTCCTTCAGTCCCAGTCTACCTAAATTTCCACATGTCTCTCATTGGGGTACTTGTTATGTAGGTCTTAGAGGGAACTTCCCCCACTAGATTATCATTCTGTCCATTCCCAAACAGACACTGGAGCTAACTGGACAATTCACACATGAGAGCTGTTTTCACCACATCATTATCCTATAAACTCTACAAAGGCAAAACCTTCCTGGTTCCTGAGGAACAAGTAAATGGCTTGCATAGGCAGTTGGGGTTGCTAGTTAAACACCTTGGGACCAGCATTGTCCACTGAGGGTGTTAGACTGCAAACACGCAAAGACACCCGATATAGAAGACTGTTAAAAGCTAGTTAAGAGCTTAAAACCAAGGATACTTTCCCCAAGACTGTTTTCCCATTTCAAATATATCTACAGAAGTGTCTTAACATTCCATATCTCTTGCACAGAAATGCTTTTTCTTTTGAAACTGATTTTGTGGTTCCTTTAGATGTGCATGCCATCTCCTCCCTGCCTTTTCCACATGGCCTCCTTTCACAACACTGACCACCCACCCACAGCTCCGCAGGAACATGCGTGACTTGTACTTTCTTAAGACCAGTAAGAAAGAAAGTTGCAGGCAAAAATGCAATAAAAACACTCAAAATGCTGCTGAAGAGAATAGGAAAGCATTCTGACAGCATCTGGGTGAGCTTCAAACTGCTAATTGTTTTCCTCAGCAGAGCAGGCAAGGCAGAGCATAGGAAATGAGAAAATAGGCAGAGAGTGTGAGACAGCAGTGGCAGCTGCAGCGACAACAATAAATTCTTCTGAGGTCTGGGGGTTCAGTGCACAGTAGAATCTTACTCGGCTCCTGCTCTTTTTCAGGCTAACTGATCAAGCATGGTGCTTCCACACAACAGCTTCCGAGCTCAAAACTGTAGCTCAGCATTAGCAGTGCAGTATAATCACTTCTCTTTCTTTCTTTGGTCCTCTAGAATATGCTGAATAATGTACTTTCTTCACAGTCACAGTGAACCTGATTTAAAAGGCAACACCATCCGGATGACAGCCAGCATTAAATGTAGTGATGCCCACAATCTGCATCAGAGGACCCGGCTCTCCAGCATCTTCATCTAACTTTCAGTGAGAGCAATTTCAATTGCAATTTTTGATGACTAGAAAGTCAGAAAGTGATCATTAATCTTTTAATAAAAATACAGAGGTCTGGTTTGAGTGCCATTTCCTATCAACCCATGTAACTCATGATGCCATTTAAATGCCATATGTGGGCTGTGGTCAAGCTTTGCTGAGGCAGGAAGCAAATCTGACCCAAAGAGAGTAGGGGTGCTGTGTCACAAACTGTTGTTCAGTCAGAGGAAGGAGAGCTCTGCAATGGAGAAAGGACCTTTTAGCATCCCCCCACCCATGCAGCTGCCCACCTGTGGTCTCTTAAGCACCTCAGCAACTAATGGATGTAGCTCTGCAGCATTGTTTCTGCTCTTTGACAAATGTGTATCAAAGTCTATGCTCTGCATCACAGGTGATCTTGATTTACCACATCAAGGATTTTCAAAAGTTGTTTGCTTTTTGTGTAGTTCCCCCCCCCGTGTCCATAGTTTTTTCCCCCCACGTCCTTATGTAGTGGTCCAAAGAAATTTTAATTATTTGCTGCTAGTACAAAATAGGATTGAGGAAACAGTGTCACAAGAAACTCAAACACCTAGCATTGCTGGTAGGGCATTGGGAACCTAGTCATAGAACCAGAATGTGATTTGCAGAGAAGCAGTTTATTCACGGGATTCCCTTCCAGTTCAAATCTCACTCTAAATATGATCTGATATGTAATTTATATTTCATTTTCTGATTATTTCTTTATTATATCACCTTTGCTTGCTCCATGCATGTGATGTTTTCTCTGATCGCCGAAGCAGTCATTGTAATTCCTATTTTATTTTATATTGTGCCTCTTCCAGCGGTTCTCAGCCTTTCCAATGCTGTGACCCTTTAATACAGTTCCTCATATTGTGATGACTGCAACCATAAATTATTTTGCCACTACTTAATAGCTGTAATTTTGCTTCTGTTATGGATTGTAATGTAAATATCTCATGCAGGATATCTGATATGTGACCCGCCCCCCCCAAAGGGATCACAACTCATGGGTTGAGAGCTGCTATTTAGTCTCTCTTTTCTGTTTTGTTCTTTCAGGCACTGGCTTCCATCCAGTGTCTGATGAGTTTTGGTTGACTGTAAACAGTTTGTAACTGGGTGTGCCCACCAGAGGGATTGAGCACAATCTGCTGTTTCATTATGTGCCTGAATGTTAGCAACAGCACGTCTTTTGTGCTGCTCCAGATTCTACAGGTTCCTGCCTAGGAGATCATTGTGTCAGACAGAAATCAAGGTGCCCGAAACTCAGAAAGGGTTGATTCAAAGCAAGGGGCTTGGCTCACGTGTAATCCCAGGACAGGTGGGGCTGAGGTAGAAGCATTGCTTTGTACCTAAAGTGAACTGCATAGTGAGTTACAGAATAACTTGGGTTGGACTGAAGACTTGTCTCAGCTCCAAGGAAGTGGGTGAGGGAATGATTTGGGTCTAGAATGTAGACTTTTATTTAATTTCCCCACTTGCATCTGCCTTTTTTCTTGTAACTCACCTCCCTCCCCTTTTCTATTTCTTCCCTTTTTCTTTGTAAGTGCTTGGGTTGAAAAAAAAAATACCTCCTGAATACCAGACAGCATTGTATCACCAATCTACATTTTAGACCACAGCTGTGTAATGGATGATGGTCAAATCCAGAGTCTAGTTCATCATCTCAAAGAATATCTTCCTGCCTATCTCTGCAGACTGAAGAGTCAACGATCCACTCTCCTGCAGGTTTTACTGCTCTGCATAGAGACTGCCAACCAGCTTTGATTTTCTGTGACTCCCCTTTCCGCACACTTGGGTGTCAGCTCCCCTGCCTTCTAGACTACCATCTTTCTATCTTGATACAAACTGTTTGAGCTTTTTCTCATCTGTCCTCTTCTCTGCTTCCATTGCCCTTGTTGACTTACAGACTTAAAAGTATTTATCCATTTTTATGTGTATGGATGTTTTACCTACATGTGTGTCTGTGAACCACATGTGTACCTGGTCTTGTGGAGGCCAGAAGAAGGTGTCAGATCCCCTGCACTGGAGTTCCATATGGTTCTGAGTCACTATATGGGTGTTAGGAACTGAACCTGGGTCCTCTACAAGAACAGTCAATGTTTTTGACTGACGAATCTTCTCTCCAGCCTCTTTGTTTTATGAGAATGTGTCACACTGTGGTTCTGAGGCTGCTCTCCAACGCCTGTGCTCCAATAAACTCCCACCTCAGCATCAAAAGTATGTGGTACAGAAAGCAGTTGGCTCCACCTGCCATATGCATTAAATAATCTTTAGTCAACATTCAATGGAATTTGCAAGAGGGCAAGTCAGAACTGTGTGTCCATCCTCCCACCCCCTGGGCATTCTTTAGAAACATCATAAATTGTGGCAAATTCTTGCATTTTACAGTTGGTTTGCATTTTAGACATTAGTCAAAAGTTAGAGAGAATCTTCATGGATTCCTTTTTCTAGGCCTGAAGTCCCCCATCTCCACCCTCACTTGGCATAAGGGATTAATTTTCTTCTACTTTTGGTCACAAGGAAGCTAAATAGATTGTGAGCCAAGGATAAGCAAAAGGAAGCTGTGCTGGGTGTTGTGGAAATGTTCATAATCCCAGCACTTAGAGACAGAGGCAAGAGGATTCTTATAAACTCAGTCAACCAGGACTACACAACACGGCCTTCTCTAAAACAAACAAACAAACCTAACAAAAAAAGAAATAAGTAAATAATAGTTCATTGCAATATGACAAAAACCTGGGAAATATTGCCACCTTTCTTAAGATGACAAAATTCATATAGCTTACTGAATAAAACGTATAGCATACATCAAATTTCTCTAAGAACAAATCCTGCCCAGAAATTATGCTATTTTGTTTGCTGTTTTATTTTTTAAATTTCTTGCTCAGCCTATTATCTTAAGGGAATAATAAAGTAAGATTAAATCTTGTCACTATTCATATCTCCTAACACAGAACAAATACTTTAACATCACCACTTCCCTTTTTTTTAATTGATTTTATTGAGCTCTACATTTTTCTCTTCTCCCCTCCCTGCCTCTTCCCTCCCCTTCAACCCTCTCCCAAGGTCCCCATGCTCCCAATTTACTCAGGAGAACTTGTCTTTTTCTACATCTCTTGTAGATTAGATCCATGTATGYCTCTCTTAGAGTCCTCATTGTTGTCTAGGTTCTCTGGGATTGTGATTTGTAGGCTGTTTTTCTTTGTTTTATGTTTAAAAGCCACTTATGAGTGAGTACATGTGATAATTGTCTTTCTG
>LOJH01037729.1:0-15199 GCA_001685095.1 Ellobius talpinus | reverse complement strand
ATCATTGCTTGGCCCATTAGCTCTAGCTTCTTATTGGCTAACACTTACATATTACTTTAACATATCTCCATTAATCTGTACATCACCACAAGGTCATGGGCTATCAGCTAAGTTTCAGCACTTCTGTCTCTGGGGGTGGCTCCATGGCTTCTCTCTGACTCTGCCTCCATTATCCAAGCATTCAGTTTAGTTTTCCTTGCCTGTCTATGTTCTGCCCTATCAACAGGCCAAGACAGTTTCTTTATTCACCAATGGTATTCACAGAATACAGAGGGGAATCCCACATCACAAACATGGTCAGGAAATTTGAGTGGCATTGTACTGAGAGCTGCCACACACTGCCAGAACCACAACGCTTTTCAGGGCAGGGACACTTTTGTAAGGGTGAACTCATTCCATGGAGCCCTAAATAGGGCCCATACCTTGTAAAGCATCCCAATTTGTCGTCATCCAGCAGTTCTCAACAAGACTGTCTATGCCTTCGAAAAGTGAGAAATTAACAGATTGAAATATAAAGTAAATACATAGGAAATGAATAATTTATAAAAACGTGTATATATGGATAGCAATTATGACTTAAGGAGCAGAAAGATGATGCAGTGGGTAGGGGCACTTTGTATACAAGCCTGATGACCACAGTTCCATTCCTGAATCTCACAAGGGATATTGCATGAGATAAATGCCTTTCCTGAGAGAGTGGTCCTAGGGCCTCCACACACGTGCTTGTGTGCTCAGTTATCAACATAAATGCACACATAGAAACACAAAGTAAATAAAATTTCACAAATTACATCATATTTTCTTTAATTTGGAAACATTATTTTGTGATGTATCATTATATTAATATGAACAAACAAGTAATTAATCTATTTTCTTGCTGAAGATTATTTCTGTATATTATAATTATTAAAAAATTAGTAAAGACAAAACATTTAAAAAACCTGTGTTGTAAACATTTTGCATTGGTGTTCATTTTTATTAGGTTTAATAAAACCCAGAGGGAGGACTGCATTTACCATATAATCAGTTACAAGTTGGGCTGTACTTACTTCAGCTTTGGGTCCTGGATTGAGGCTGAGGAATGAAATTCAGCTCCAGCCCAGATACCTGTAACTAGAGCAATGTACTACATGATAGTTGTACTCAACCAAGTGTGAATTTCCTCCAACTTACATTTATAATAGCCCTTTGCAAATGCTTATTCCACAAGGAGGAAATTTCAAAAGGATGACACATCAACAGTGACATCTACTTAGTGATTTGAATCTGTATTCCTTATATTTTAATAACCATTACAAACTGATATATTTTATTTTTACAATATACATTACAAACAGTATATTTTATGTAGCAAACATGTGATGTGAGTATTCTCATTATGAGGTTATGTGGTAGGGATAGAGGCAGCTGTGTTAAGGATTGTAGCATCTCTTTTTGGAGATATTTAGAGAAACTTGATAGAAGGACTTTATTGTTGGAAAACAGGCGTGTATTTATCCATGAACACCCTGTGGGATTTCTAGAAAACCTTGACCCTAGCCTGTGCAATAGAGTTCAGAGATCTCAGTCATCGTTTTAAAAGACCACGCTTCCTTATGTATTCAAACCCTATTCTGATCTTAAATTTCAACTGATATGTGGGACCTCTTGAACACAGATTTTCACAGATGCTTGCTTGTTATTGTTCCTCTAAAAAGGCGTCTTGCCTTACTGTTTCTCATCTTATACTTATTTCACTTTGAATGATTTTTAAAACACTCCTAACATGGAGTTTGGGGTTGATGATTTAATTCTAAAACTTTAAAACACAATCACAAAGCTTCATGTTTCTCTTTCAAAAGCCTGCCCAATGCAATTCTTGTTTCAGCAATTTGAAATTCTTAAAGGTAATAATTTAATATCATATATTTCTAATAACTCAAGTAGCTATGACGAAAATGAATGCTTTTAAAGCTTGGTAAGAAGGAAAATTACTATGTACAAAGAAAATTTTGTTGTTCCAATGATATTTCAACAGTGGTGCTACATCTTTACTTCAGTTTATAGTCTCTCTCTCTCATGTGTGTGTGTGTGTGTGTGTGTGTGTTTTAGTTTTCCAAGACAAGGTTTCTCTATAGCTTTGGAGCCTATCCTGGAACTCGCTCTTGTAGACCAGGCTGGCCTTGATCTCAGAGATCTAGCTGCCTCTGCCTCCTAAGTGCTGGGATTAAAGAAAGGTGTGTGCCACCACTGCCTGGTTGTAGTTTATGATTTTTATGCATCTATCATGTTTCTTTAATCTATTTGTTTTGAGAAACTCACTCTTTTCTCTCTGTGTATCCATGACAGCAAGCTGTTTCTGAATGTGTGTGTGTGTGTGCGCGTGCGTGCGTGCATGTGTGCGTATATGAAAGTGTAACCACTTCTGTAATGTTAGAATATTCAGGTTACCAACATTCTACTGACCTTTACTCACTGAAGATCTGCCCACTAGAAGGCTGAGCAGTTATTTGTTGATGCTTTTTATTTTTTTTCCAGAATAAAATAGACTATGAGTTTGAGAATATGTTGCAAGAAACTATCTGGAACCATACAAGGAGGCAGATAACCTGGCAAATATTCTAGACTCTGGAGAGATCTGTAGTAAACTGTGAGGAAATAGATTCTTGTCTACTAGGAATTTAAATTGAATTGATGTAGAGACCAATTTACTTTAACAGAAAGGTCCAGTTGATGTAGTTATTTTCATGGAAATTATCACTGGGCAGTTCATATTCTGTGATTTTTGTTTGTTTGTTTGAAAACCTGTTTGACAAGTCTTTTTTCTCATTCTTTTCAAACATATTTAATTCTCTAAAGTGGCAAGATAGCAACCTGTGAAGACCTTTGTATTAATCAGAGGAATATTTACAGTAGCAAATGAAGAAAGTAAGCATTTTCATCTTATAGAAAAAAACACTAAGTAGCAAGTGTAGAATTTAAGTTCACATTCCTATGAGCTACTTTTGGAGAAAAAAATGCTTGGTTAATTAGATTTTGCTGTATAAAACCCCATTTAAATAGACTTTGGGGTAGCATTTTCATGCAAGACTCCTCACAAGCATGAAGCAGAGAGGAACAGCTAGAAGTGGCCCAAGACTTTGAAATCCCAAACTAACATTGATAATATATCTCTATAGTGACTTGAAATTTGGAATGATGGTAAGTATAGCATATTTTTTATTGTTCAAGGCAATTTTGCCTATTTTATCATTTGTGTTTCCATATGAAATATAATTATTTTCTCAATTTATGTGAATAATTGTTTTGGAATTTTGATGGGGATTACATTGTATATATAGATTGATTTTGGTAGGGTGGCTATTTTTACCATAAAATCAGTCAGTCCATTAGTGTGGAATATGTTTACGCAATCTGCTTTCTCCTTCTTCAGTTTATTTATTTGCTTTCCAGTATCTTAAAGTTTTAATGGTATAAATCTCTCAATTACTTGATTGTGTTTACACACAGACACACATACATACATATACACACACATGCACACATATATGATTGCTAGAAATGGAATTGTTTTCCTGCTTTCTTTCTTGGTATGCTTACTGTTTGTTTTTGAAAAGCTACTGATTTTTTTCTGTGTTAATTTTATAGCCTGATACTTTGCTGAATGCGCTTATCAGATATAAGAGAGTTTTGTGTGGAGTCATTAGAATCTTTTGTGTATATAATTATATAATCTGCAAATTAGGATATTTTGACTCCTTCGTTTTGCATTTGTATGTCTTTAAGTTCTTCACTTGTTACCATTCTAGCTAAGACTTAAGTACTATATTGAACAAGAATGAAGAGAGTAGACATCTTTGTTTTAATCCAAATCTTAGTGGAAGTTCTTTGTACGCTTCTCTACTTATCAAACTGTTACCTATAGACTTGCCATATGTGGTCTTTATTATTTTGAAATGCACACCCTATATTCCAACATTCTCTATGACTGTTAATCTGCAGTGATGTTTAATTTTGTTAAAGGCCTTTTCTACATCTAATGAGATAATCATGTAGTTTCTATGTATAAGTCTAATTATGTTGTAGCTTACATTTATTGATGCATGTATGTTGAACCATTTTTGTATCTATGGAATGAGGCAAAGTTGATAACTGTGATTAATCTTAATTTGCTCTTGAACTTCAATTTCAAGTGTTATTGAGAACTTTTGGTTTCATGTTCAACAGAGATATATGCCTATAATTTTCTTTAAGGATTAATAATAACTTTAAATATAAAATTTAGAATTCTTCCTTGAGTTCCTATTTTGTAGAATAATTAAGGAGTATTGGTATTATTGCATGTTTTAAAACTTGATAGAATACTGTGATAGAACTTATCTGCCCTTGGCATTGTTTCAGTTGGGAGAATTTCCAACATTTCATTGGATGTTATATTCAATATATTCAAATGTATTTATTCCATCTTTATTTATTGTTGAATATATATATATATATATATATACTTGTTTTAATTTCTCAAGTTTGTTTGAATATTCATTTTAAAAAATGTGTGCATGTGTGCTTAGGATACCCAGAAATCCTTACTGTCTCTTCTGCTTTAATGTCTCCATTTTTACCTCTAATTCTGTTAATTAGATACCACTCTCTTTCTTTTATTAATTTTAAACATCTTTTAAGAAATAACTTGTGTTTTGTTGATACTTTGTATTACATTGTTTTCATTTCTATTTCATTAATTTCAGCCCTGAATTTGATTATATCTCCCTATCTCATTTTTGGAGGCATGTTTTTACTTGTTTTTAGAAGGATTTCAGGTACATCATTAATTTATTAATTTTCCATCTTTCAAACTTGCTTATGTAGGTACTTTGTGTTGTAACTTTCATCCTTGAACTTCCTTCATTGTGTCCCATAGAATTTAATGTGTTGTATTTTTATTTTCTTTTACTCTAGAAATTTTTATACTTTCTCTTGATTTATTCCTTGTCACAGTCATCATGCAGTATGAGTGGTTTAGTTTCTATGAGACCTTTCTGTTGTTGTTTTGTATTTTTTAAGTTTTTTAGTTTCTATTGATGTCCTCTCTAACTTTATCCCACTGTGGTTACATAGGATGTGATTTCAATTCTTTTGTTCTCTGATACTTATTTTGGGTCCCAATATTGTGTGAACTTTGGATAAAGTTCCATGGGATTTTTGTAAAGAATGTGTATGTTTTGGTGTTTAGAAAGAAATGTTCTATAGATATCTCTTAGGTCCATTTGATTACCTGGAGAATTTCTTCATCTTTTTTTCTTGTTGTTCTTGTCATTGTTGTTTTTCTTAATGACCACTCTTGGTGAGAACTGGTTGAGATACTGACCCAGGATCATTGTATTGGAGTTAATCTACTGTTGATGATCTAATATCATTTAATTTAATGAAATTTGATGATCCTCCATTGTTTGGTGGAAGCATGTTTTGGATTCTGCATATTGATTTTTACTTTAATGAAGAATAAATTCTCCCCTTTATGTATTTCTCTTCTGATTAGTTTTGGTTTGAATTCCCACCTTTAGATATTGGATTATTTTTAGATATTTTTCTTTAGTTCCTTTGATTGGAATACTTTTTCCATCATTTTATATTAACAATGCTAAGGTGGTGTACTTGTTGGGGATTTCTGAAGGAGCAAAACTGATAGAACTGTTATTAAAGGGGATTTATTAGACTGGCTCATAGGATATAGTCCAGCAATTCTAACAATGGTTTTCATACAACAGGAAGATCAGACTCTCAGAGTTGTTCAGTCCGTGAAGCTGGATGTTTCTTAATCCCAATCTAGAACCTGGGAAGATTCTTAAAAAAAAAGCTGCTAATTTTAAGTCTATCTTGGAACCCTGAAGGAGTTTGACTTAATACTGGCCACAGCAAGAGAGTAGACAAACTTGACAATTACATTTGGGTCAAGCAGACAAAAAGAAAAGCTTGCTTGTTCCATGTCATGTTATATGGATTATGAAAAGATGATTATTTATAAGTTTTTATGCCTTAATTAATCTAATTAAAACAATGTCTTACAGGATAGCTCAGTACCTTTGCACTTTTTATCTTTTTTGTTTGAAATAGTTTGCTTATAAAAGTTATATATTTTTAAATTCATTCTTCTTTTATATGTTATCCTGACCACAATTTATCCTCCCTTCTCGCCTCTCAGTCCCTTCCCACCACTATTCTCCCCTTAACCCACTACTTTTCCATTTCCCTTTGGAAAAAGATAGGACTTAGAGGAATATTAACGAAAGGTTGTATATTAATTTCCAATTAGACTAGGTACCTCCCCCATATTAAGGTTGAACAAGGTAACACGGTAAGGGAAAAGGCTACTGAATATCCAGATGTAAATACATACACCTATGACCACCTGACATTTATAAAGAAGCCAGTTTTATACAGTGGGACAAAAAGAAGCGACCTTTTACAAATATGCAGGTCTAACTGGATGTCTGCATGTAGAAGAATACAAATAGACCCATATCACTCTGCACAAAATTCAAGTCCAAGTGGATCAAAAACTTCAAGATAAAACCAGATACATTGAATCTGATAGAAGAGAAAGTGGGGGATAACCTTGCATGCATTGACACAGGAGACAAAACCATTAGGACAGTCATTAAGATTGACATTTAGTAAATATTATGTCATGAAACTGAAATGTTTATGTAAGACAAAGGACATAATAGATTGGAAAGACCTGCAGTATACAGAATGGGAAAAGATTTTCAACATCCCCATATCTGGCAGAGGGCCAATTTCTAAAATATATAAAATAAAAAACCTAGGCATTGTTAAGTCAAATAATCTAATTAAAGTGGGATGCATATCTAAACAGTGAATTCTCAACAGGGGAATCTGAAATGGGAAAGAAGCTCTGAAATAAATGTTGAGCATACATAGCCATCTTGGGAACACAAATCAAAACTACTGTGATATTTAACCTTACAACTGTCAGAATGTCTAAGATAAACAAAAAAACACAAGTGACAGCTCATGCTGGCAAGGATGTGGAGCAATAGGAACACACCTCCACTGATGGTGAGAGTGCAAACTTGTACAGCAACTTTAAGAATCAATATGGCTGTTTCTCAGAAAATTGGTAATCGATGTACCTTAAGACCTAGTTATGTCACTTCTGGGCATATACCCAAAGGGTGCTTCATCCTAATACAAGGATGCTAGCTCAACTAATGTTCATAGGCGTTTTATTAATAATAGTCACACATTACAGAATAAAGGGTGATAGTTTTAAAGTCATGTGACCTTCTGCCAGGTTGTAATATTTGGCAAAAATTCTATCTTCCACAATGAGATATATTAGATTGCAAGTAACAAACATTTGAATAAATAAAAATGGATATATTTAAATTGTTGGTCAGGTATTTTATTTTCCCTCAAACTAATCCAGGAATACTGTCTTAGTTATATGTTTCTTTAGCTCTTTTATAGATGAAACAAGTTGTGAGACAAGTTTTTGTAATGCAGGTGAATCAAATTTTTTTATGTGTGGATTACTGTATTGCATAAATAGGGTTTATTATGTAATATATACACAGAGAATTAATATGCATATGGGTAGTGTACATAGTTACAATATGATAACACATATTTATTGCATATATACTCTAAGAAATCTACATGTGAGCTGATTGACAAGAGCTATGACTATCATCCAAGAGTGATGGGATGTGGTAAGAAAACTTGTTATTTTGTTTTTCAACTGTATTTACATCTTGATGGGTTGAAATTTCCACTAATTCCATGTTTTGGCTCAGTGTGTGTATTCATTTATTTCTATCATTTTACTGTCAAGGTATTCGTAGACATGTTGGTTAAATAAAATCAGCTGTATTTCCAAGTTACAACTGAAAAAAGGGTTAAGAAGTCTTATACCCACAATTTCATATGCCATACATTATTGCAACAAACCTCATTAACGTTTAGGTCATCAGGTCAATTTACTGGGCATCTGTACTGCTCCCACTGTGCACAAAGAAGTCACACTTTTATTGCCTATATGAAACCTGTTCTATGTAATTTAGAGCTACTTTTAGCTATGCATTTTTTGAAGATAAAATATGAATTAACCTAACATTTTCCATTGGGTTAAATTTCCTTGTTTCAAGACTTTTAAGTAACTTATTTTATCACCATCCTCCAGACAAAGAATTTGAAGTTCTTTCATTCTCTAACTGGCTTATTCCTTTAATTCTATTATTTATATTTAAATCTCTGTCCTGAAGCCTCCCAGGTTTCATACTTTAAACATAATTTGTACTTTGCTATCTTTGATTATGATATGACAACTTCTAATTGTATTATTTTGTTTGTGTAGAAGCAAATGAAGCCATTTCTGACACTATTGGCCCTGGTACAAATAGTTTCTGAAAGACTTCACACCACTTATAGAAATTGTTATATATGCTCTACTGAGTTTTCAGTGTATGTTGAAAACACTTTCATGTTGTTGCCTTTTAAAAGGTCCCTATGAGCCATACTGTAACTCTTGTCAAATAGTGAATTTAAATAGTACTTGCTATTCCCTAAGGTATATCAAACACCTATTGCTGAATCGTCTCCAGAAAAGTGAGTGAGGAGTGAGTGAAAAAAAATAAACAAACACATGTTTTATTTTGGTTGTTCAAGTATCTGTCTTCCATAATTCTAGGCTTCAGGGCACTGACATTATATTTACATGCATATTTAGTTTTTCACTTTTGCATAAGACATACTAACTTCTCTGCTTTATGTTTTCATCTCTATCACAGTGCAAAACAGACCTAAACTGTTACCAGAGGGTGGAAGCATGTAGAGCTGTTTACATGCCTGCCAAATCACATGATGGGCTATATGCTTTCTTTTCAGAGGAAAGAATTCTGAAGGCCCTTATTGTGTGACTTCATAAAAGTCATTCCTAAATTCTGCTGCTCCATTCACGATCAGCTTTTATGAACTCTTTTGATTCCCTTAAATCTCTTCTACTTCTCTCATTTTATGTTGGGTGCAGCACCTTGGGCCACAGAAAACTAATAGGACTAAAATATACATACATATATGAGTAGGAAGCACACAATAACACTTGAAAATGCAACTCTTAAGTATGTCGGTGGTTTATATGACTCTTTATGAAACTGAAATGAATGGTTCATTCTAATTTTACTGAAACACGCAAACAGTTACCTTTATTACTTAAAGCACAGAAGGAGCTACCTTAAAACTGCATATTTCACAACACTGAATGAAATATATATGTATGTATTATGTATATATATACAAATACATATATACATATATATATATTTCATGCATATTTATGAATATGGGGCTTCTTTTTATATGATTTTTTTTGAAGTTTCTACTGAAGCTTGAGAGTGATTGCATGATTGCCCCTCATGTCTGGTGATAATGACACCATAAATGATTGTCTTTCTACTAGAAGTATAGTAATGATAAATCGTTGTTTTGTTTTTTAGCTTCTTTTATCTAATGGCATGTTGTGAATATCATTTCTTGTGCATATGTATGTTTGGATTTTCTTTGGTGCAGTATCTGTACCATTTTTATTTTTTCTTGAATTCTTTATTTTTGTGTATGTGAACATCAAGTTTTCCTATGATTGAACTTAGTCTTTTTCAAATAAGTGTTTTGCAATTATTGCCTCATGATTCATAAGGGCTCTTTTTGTTTTCTCTCTTTCTTGAGATTTGGTTTTACTCTCTTGTTCTAGTTTATATCTAAGGGTTTTTGATTCAAATGCTCCTTTCTAATGCATAAACTCTATCTTATTAAAGTTTACACGCATGTAATTAAAATATTGCCTGAGAATTTTATGTATAAATATATTGTATATTGATCAAACCTGCTGTTACTCTCTCACCTCTAGCTCTTTGTATATCTCCTACCACTAACTTTTTTTTGAATTACATCTTATTACTTTTTAAATTCACTAAATGCTGCCAGTATGTTCTTATGTGTAGCAATCATCAATTGTCCATATAGGCTCAGCAAGTCTTTGGGCATTGAAAGTCCTTCCCATGCCCATGATGCAATTTTAGCTGACTTGACCTAGTGGAGGTCCTGTGTATGCATCCACAACTGCTGTGAGTTTGTGTGTGCAACTGCAGGTCATGTCCTGAAAACACTTCTTCTGAAGAGTCATCCAGTATATCTGTCCCCTCCAATATATCTGCTCCCTTTTCTGTGGTGAGTCTTGATATTGGTGGGTAAGGAGTAGGACACAGATGTCCTATTTGGCATTAAGAATGCCATAGTTTCTTATTGCCTACAGTTTAACTAGTTGTGAATTCTGTATTAATCACTACCTAGTACCAAAGGAAATTTCTCTGATGACGGTTGGCAGTTACACTGATCTGTGGTTTAATAAAATAGCCACTGCCTTCATCTCTTAAAGTACAAAATGCAGCATAAATCGTTGGGCCAGAAGCTGGGAAATGGTGGACACTGCTAAGACTTATGCTTCTTCTCAGAACTCAAACAAAGCTGTGGGAAAGAGAACAGGAGAGTTGTGGTAAATTGGAAATAGATACATACCTTTCCATTTTATAATGAGAACATATCCCTTCCCATTATAAATACCATGACCCTCAGAACAGATTATAAATATGAATGTCACTATATGACTTGCTACATTTGATTGTTTTTGTGATTTAAGCTAATTGGTTCAGAAGAAAAATAATTTATTATTTTCATTTATTAAGACATCTTGGATGATCAGGAATTAAGTTGTTCAAAAGAAAGATGGTTAAGCTCAATCAGCATACTTTAGTTGTCTTCTGAGATAAAAGCAAAGATTTTCAAGTGTTCAGAAAAGCAGCAACATGCTTCTGCTTTTAAGAAAAAATTGGTGCCCAAGTCACACAATTGTCACCCGTGTTCAGAGGGCCTAATTTGGTCCTATGCAGGGTCTGCATCTTTCAGTCCAGGGTTAGTGAGCTCCCACTAGCTCAGGTCAGCTGTCTGTGAGTTTTCCCATCTTGATCTTGATGCCTTTGCTCATATAATCCCTCCTTTCCCACTTCAACTGGATTCTGGGAGCTCATCTCAGAGCTTAGATGTGAATCTCTACATCTGTTTTTACCAGTTACTAGATGAAGATTCTATGATGACAATTAGGGTGGCCATCAGTCTGATTACAGAGAAAGATTAGTTCAGGTATATTCTCCTGTTGCTATCTGTCTTAGGTGGGGTCATCCTTTTGGATTCTTGGAAGTTTTCCGAGCACCAGATTTCTCCCTAACCTCATAATGGCTCCATCTATCAAGATACCACTTTCCTTGCTCCCTGTCTCTGTATCTACACAAACTCAACCATCTTGCTCCCTCATAGTCTCCTCCCCCTCTCAAACTCCCAATTTACCCAGGAGCATTCATGTATGTCTCACTTAGGGTCCTCCTTGTTAGCTTCTCAGGAGTTGTGGACTGTAGCCTAGTTATTCTGTTTCTTTATATGTTTAATAGCCACTTACAAGTGAGTACATGCCATGTTTGTCTTTTTGGGTGTGGGTTACCTCACTCAAAATGTTTTTCCCCTAATTCTATCCATTTGTCTGCAAATTTCATGATGTCATTTTTTAATCACTGAGTAATACTCCATTATATAAACCTACTGCATTTTCTTTATCCATCCTTCGGGTGAAGGATATCTAGAATGTTTCCAGGTTCTGGCTATCACAAATAATGCTGCTATGACTGCCTCAAATTGATATGCCAGACTTTGTTGACTCACCATTGGAGGCTTTACACTTTCTGAGGAGTGGATGGGTGGTTGGAAGTGTAAAAGGTGGGGAAGTGGGAGGAGAGGAGGGAGGAGGAACTGTGGTTAGTATGTAAAATAAAAATTTCAATAAAAAAACTAAAAGAAAAGAAAAGTTTGGCATTTGTGAGTACTTCAGGGGAATTGGTGTTTTTATTTTAGAGCAAAAGACAGACAATCCTATTGGATACAGAATTTATTTTTATCAATTAACTAATGGCAGCATCACAATCTGCCTAAAAAGTGTGAGCTTAACTACATCAAGGTCTCATGCTGAGGTAAAGATGATACCCTTTAACATCAAAAGAATAATTTTGTAAATAACATCAAAACTGGCACAGTTCCCAAGGCATGACTGCCTGCAAATGAAACCAAGCAATGTGGGGTTAACTCTTTCATTTGAAGATGTTTCCTAGTATAATACACAATACTATTGTTTAAGTGATGGCTGTCTTCTGATTGATATGCTGCATCAACTTAAAATTAGTTCCTTTGGCTGCCCAGCTTTGTGGAATTCAGGGCCAGATATGATATCCAACCAATATCTTTGTAAGTTTTACATTTTTGCATTTTAAAAGGCAGCAGCATAGGTTCTTAGTGATTTTTTTTAATGGAAACTGGTTTAGAATAGTCTCTAAGGGATTTTCTCTAATCAAAAATTATTAAACAATGGCTAGAAGAGTAAATCAACATTAATAAAAACTATATTGAGACTGGAGATATGTTTCTAAATATAATCTTGTTGTAGTCAATCTTTTATTTTATATCTAGTTTCTTACTATAGGTTCTGTGCTTTACAATTGTGTTTTAGTGTAAACCTTTGCACTAATCCACTATGATTCTGTTTCATCAATATCACTCAAGGGCTTCTTTTGTAACTCATTTGTCTCAGTATTTACAGTATTTATCAGTGTGCTGTGTGTGTGAGAGTGAAAAAGAATATGTGTGTGAGTGGCCATGCATGCATATGTGTGTTAGCTTTTAGAAACATGATTACATATATCAAATATGTACTCTGTTTATTTAGAGTATTACTCATTTCCTTGCAGAAAACAAGTGCATTCTTCAGTCTGAAATCATAGGCTTTTATAGAAGAGGAACATTTTATTTCCTAGCAGAATATTTATATTGGGTTAATGCACTAATCTGCATTTATATAAATATTTTCTACAACATATTATATCTTCTATGCTTCCATATGGATTTCTATTTCCAATTTCATTGGTAAGCCTATTTGGGAACACTAAAGCAGAGTACCCTCTTAAAGCCATCATATAATGAGAGAATTGTAGCAACAAGAAAATTATCATTTACCACACAGTTTGAATTATAAAGTGAAGAAACCATTGAAATTGATCTAGAGCTAAATTTTCTTTGATAATTATTTTGAGAAGCTCCAATGAAAAACATTCCTGGAAAAGAGAAAATAATCATTTCTGTCTGCAGAGGACTTACTGATCTATTTGCCTCTTTTTATTTTATTAGTTTATTTTGTTCTTTGACAATGTCATATGTGTATATAATATATTCTAACTATTCTTTCCCCCATAGTCTCTTATATTACCACGTTAATGTCAACACACCACTCCTCTCTACCTCTTCCATTCCTGAACTGAAGTTTTTATTATTTTGTGAGTCATTTAGTCTATCCAGGACTGTTTCTACCACCATTGGATTGAAACTATCCTTTGGAAACTAGTATGTGTGTTGGTGGGGGGCAGAGCTCACCATTTGTTAGCAATTAATTGTATTTAAGTTACTTTTGGGCTCTATGGTAAAATACTAGGGCCAAAGCAACTTATGGAAGGAACAGTTTATTTGGTTTATGGTTCCAGGGGAAGATTTACTGATGACTGGGAGGCATGGAAGCAGGTACTTAGAGGTTGAGGAATCATGTCTTTAACCATAAATATGAAGCAGAGAGAAAATAGGAAGCAGGACAAGTTTATAAACTCTAAAAGGCTACTCTCAGTGACATTCTTCAGTTCCCCCAAACAGAATCACCGTAGAGGGAGCAGATATTCAAATACTTGAGACTACACGGATATTTCTCATTCAAATATCTACAGTCAACTCTTAATACCTATAAATGCTTGGTCATATCATACTGCAAAATGCCATTTTTCCATAGTCATTAAAGTTTGAACACTCTTCATAAATCCTAAGTCAAATGGCTTCTCTGAGACTCAAGGCAATATTTTGATTGTGGTGCCCTGTGAAATAAATATAATATGCTATACTTCCAACATAGTATAGCACATTATATATATATATATATATATATATATATATATAATCCAGTATAAAATAGAAGAATGAGGGCATACTAAGTAAATACTACACCAAAGAAAGACCAAAACCCAACAAGGCAACAACCTAATCTCATAGCTCCATATCTGCCTCCTGGAAGTTTAACTTCAAAGGTGCTCCGGCATTGATTCCTGCAGCAAGAACTTCTCAAGCCAGAGTCATCACCTATACGGAAGTCCCCATAAGAGACAGTTTATTCTGGAGCTACACTTAAGTGATCCTGACCATGGAACAATGATTTCAGTTTCCTCAAATGCAATGTTCCAGTTGTCTAGTATCAGAAGGAAGAAACATTTTTATATCAGGGCATATTGAAAATGTATTGATAAAACATTAACTGGTGAGTCTCAGCAGACACAGAACCCTCAACTATAGGCTTAAGTTCTTATCTAGGCTTAAGTTCTTATCTGAGACCATTCTTGGCTCTTTCACTGGTGGAAAATAGGGTTTTGATAATTTATTACATTCCAAAGGTTTTTATGTGTTTATTGGAATGTTAGTTCTGACAGAGAAATGGGCAAGGTTTTACTGTTTAGAAATGGAAACATAACTCAGTAAAAACTATAATTCATAGTTTGGAAGCATTTGAAACTCTTCATGCCGCAGCTGTGGATCAGTTGATCAACCTATGTAGACAGTTCTACCTAGAACATCAGGAAGTCTGAAGTTAAAGGTATGCCCAAAATATAATGTCCTTATTGATGGGTTCTTGTCATTTAGTCCTGACAGAGAAGCAAAGGAATGGCTTGAGTGCATTGCTTTAGAAACTTATGGTGCCTCTTTAGCAAACAACTCATTTGAAGTTTTACCTCCCAATCTGTGGCACTGAGGTTTCATTCAGTAATTCAGAAATTAAAGAAGTAACTTTTCCAGCCACACAGGGTATCACCCTTCAAATTCTTATTGAAAAAAATCTTTATTTGGTTACAAAAAATCATAATTGTGACTTTTCCATATATAGTGATAGGGGGGCGCAGGCCTGCTTTTCGTCCCACCCAGCTCCCGCATGGCTAGCTTAACACCCGAAATAACAACACACAAATTTAATTCATTTAAACACTGCCTGGCCCATTATATCTAGCCTCTTCTTGGCTAACTC
>LOJH01037728.1:9313-20151 GCA_001685095.1 Ellobius talpinus | reverse complement strand
TAGCCACATGGCTCAGTACCTTTTTCAGCGGGGTAGGTCACATCTTCCTTCTTCAATATCTGGACAGGATTGTGGAGGAATGGGCTTCCTCCTTCCCAGAATTCTCCTGTTCTCATTGACCCACCTCTACTTCCTGTCTGGTTGTCCAGCCTATACTTCCTGCCTGGCTACTGGCCAATCAGTGTTTATTTAAAACATAACTGATAGAATATAGACAATTCTCCCGCACCAGTTGAGATTTCTCAGCCTCAGTTTCTCCATACCTACATCGGCAGACATGGATCTTGCAAGGTTGAAATGAAATTATGTGTGTATCTGACTTGGCAACATGCAGAAATGCATAAATGAAGAGCTAGCGATTGGAGATGTTGTTGGAGGAGAGTTGTCATTAGAAGGGAGGCTGAACGTCTACAATCAAGTCACTCTAGCTCTGACTGCTTCCCAGTGGGAGGCCCAGCTCTCACACCTGCCTCACTCACAGGCAGAATGTTCAACTGGCAGGGAAAACTGCATTCTATGTCCGCGATGGCACTGTAGCCAGGGATGAGCTCTTAATGCCCTCCCAGTGTCCCTTAGGTCAGTCTTCCCAGCACAGACAGCCTCCCTCCTTCAGCCCCACACCAACACAGAGAACCCATTCTCTTGGTGGGCCTTACTCTCCCATGAACCCCTGCTTGTTGGCTATTTGTCAGTTTGACACAAACTAGAGTTATGTGAGGACAGGGACCCTCGACGGAGAAAAGGCCTCCATCAAATTGCCTGTAGGCGGGTCTGTGGGACATTTCCTCAGTTGACGATTGATGTGGGAAGGTCCAGCCCACTGCGGGCAGTGACACCTCTGAGCAGGTGGCCCTGGTGATATAAGAAGACAGAATGAGGACTGAAGAGATTGCTTAGTGGTTAAGAGAACTTGCTGCTTTTCCAGAGGATCTGGGTTCGCTTTCTAGCACCCATATCAGGTGACTCACAATTGCTTTTAACGCCAGCTACAGGGGACCTGACACCCTCTGGTCTCCAAAGGCACCTACGTAAATGTAATGCACAGAAACTCAACCAGACACACACACACATACACATAAATAAAAGAATTATTTTTTTAGAGCAGGCTAAGCAAGCCATGGAAACACGCCAATAAGCAGTGTTCCTCCATGGTCACTGCTTCAGTTCCTAATTCCCTCCTTGAGTCCCTGCCCTGACAAATTTCCCCCATCTCTCAATGTTGGGCTCAGTGTTTAACCACTTCAATAGAAAGCTAACTAGGACACGTAGCCATAGAAAGGTCAACACAATGCCAAAGCTGCACTGGAAGACAGAAAGAGTAGGACCTGCTTACAGTGACAGCTTTGTTGTTGTTTGTTGAGACAAGGTCTCATGTAGCCCAGGCTGGGCCTGAACTCATTGTGTAGCTAATGATCACCTTGAACTCCTGGTCCTCCTGCCTCCCTCCTGCCTCTACCTTTAGAGTGTTGGGATGACGGGTACATGCCACCATGCACATCAAGCTCATTTCTTCTTCCTTCTCTCTCCTTTCTTTTGCAACTGTTACACATCTCTTGCTAAAAACATGACCTTTTTGTGAACTTTCTCCCAAAGCCTTTTAATGATCTGTATGTAACTCAGTTATCCTTATCCCCATTTTAGAGACCTTAGAGGGGAAAACTGAGGCCCAAAGTGGATGAGTGATTTGCCCAGATTGCAAAGCCAGTAAGCTATGGAACCAATACTTCAACCCGTCTGCCTGGTAGTCTTCAGAATCCACACTGTCAACCTCGTACTGAGTAAACCCCTCCAGCCCCGCTGCAGAAACAAGCTGGCTAAAGGAAGGCTTGGTCGGGTGAGCCAGGCAGGTAGATGCTACCTCCCCTAAAAGACCAAATTTCCCCCTCCCAGGGAGTAGATGACAGTCAGCAGCCGCTTGGGTTGCGATTGATTTCTCTAGGAAAAGTTCACGGTAGGTACTCCTTTTGAGGCTCAGCAGGCCTGCAAACAGTGACCTTCAGAATATCAGAGAATGAGGAAGGAGGAGAGAGAGGTGGGAGAGAGCTACGGGATCAAGCAGGGAAATTCCTCTAAATCCCGGGGCACTCTTAAGAAGGAATGATATGTGAGCAGCCAGGCAGCGAGGAATGAACAGGCACCAAAGAGCCTGAATTGGAAGCCCGGCCAGCCACTCATTAGATCTCATTTAAGTCATTGCACTCACAGTGTGAAGCCCAGAAAAGCCCCTTAAAGCTCGACTAATACTCAACCAGCCTAGACATTGAGGGTTTATTAAACTCAGATAACACATTTCCTTTGCAAAACAGAGATAGGAAAAAGAAAGGAGAGGCCCCAGAGACCCAACATCCTGGGACAGTGTTAGAAGTAGCACTGTCTTTAGACCCTGGTATAGGAGGCCGTTCTGTGGTCCATCTCAGGACACAACTCTCTCCACATGGAGGGCACATCTCTGGGGTCAAGGAGCTGTCTCTGTGTCTCCCCTGCCCTGGGCTTTTAGCCATAGACTGTTTCTGGGACCCACAAAAGCCTCCTCCCCCTCAGTCTATCACCTACAACACACATACCCTCAAAGCTGCAGGAGCTCAGAGAGGCAACACTTCAGTGCATAGAACCTAGTTTGGGTCATATTTCATGCATATAAGGGCCCTCGTGGCTGCATGGCCCAGTCTGAGGGGGGGGAACACTGCAAACTGACACCTGGGCCACCTGTCCCCATGCTGTCACATTTCAGCATGGAGCCCTGGGGAAGGTTCTTAGAATGCTAAAATTGAACTTGCTCTTCTAAGTGTTATATTTACCTGGACAATATAGTAAGTATTAATAGGTTTTCTGTTCCCCCGATAATAGGTTTCTCTGCCAACGCAGTAAGCCAGATCAAGCCAAATTGAAAAAGTAGAAGAACAGGTTTATTTGAGCAAAGCTGCTCCTGGGTGGGGTTCTCCAGTCCCACAGATCAAGGCTGGAGGAGCCACATGCCTGAACCAAAGCAGGGAGATTATATAGCTCATAGGCAAGGGGAGATGACGTGTCCATCACAAGCTGGGTTTGTGGCCCAGTGCGGTCCAAAGCTCAATGCTTAGGTGGGGCTTGAGCTCCTGGCAGCAACAGGGGAAGAGATTGCAATAGTTGCCAAAAATGTGTAACTGGGTTTTTGGTGCCTTTTCTTTGTTGGAGATTCTCTGAGAGGGCAGGGTTTGGAGAGAGAGCAAGGGGCTTTCTGGATCAATCAGGAGTGAGCTGGAGGTTCCAACCAAACAAGTATGATAACTATCTATTAATGTAACAGTTCCTAGCTTCAGTGTGTGTGGTGGTGGTGGTGGTGAACCTGAACAGGCTAGGCAAACACTGCCCTACTGAACTGCATTCCCAGACCCTTGTAAGATCCTTCCCTGTGTTGTTTAGGCTGGCCTTGAACTCACTACATCGCCCAGGATTATCTTGAGAGCCTCCTGCCTCATCAACAAGTATTAGAAGCAATACTTTAAGTGGGAGAAACTAGAAGCATCACTTACTCCAACCACTCAGTCAAAATCCGGTTCTCACCAAACGCTCGGCAGTCCTCAGCTGCTCCCACAGCTACTCCATCATACTATGTCCAGCTTCCCCGCTGCTAAACAGGGCTCTTTTTATTTGAAGTCAACATCAGTCTTCCTGGTTTGACAAGGGCTAATGACCTTTGACCTTGTGGTGGTTTGAATTAGAAATCCCCCTTCCCCCACCCACCATGCACCCAGATATTTGAATTCTTAGTCATCTGGGAGTGGCACTGTGTGAGAAGAGTTAGAAGGTTTTAGGAGGTGTGGCCTTTTTGGAGGAAGTGTGTCATTAGGGATGGGCTTTGAGGTTTCAAAAGCCCATGTCAGGCCCAGTGCTGCTCTCTCTGCCTGTGGATCAGGATGTAGCTCAGCTACTGTCCCAGCACCATGAATGCTGCCATGCCCCTGCCACGGTGATAATGGACGGACCCTCTGAAACTGTACGCAAGCCCCCCCCCCGTTAAAATTCTTTCTTTTGTAAGAGTTGTCGTGGTCACGGTGTCTCTTCACAGCAAGAGAACAGTCCAAATCCTGACTGAGATGGCTTACGAAACGGATGGACAGTGTGTGACAAGATCACGGGGAATAGAAACAAGGTACATTCTAGAATGTGTGTGTGTGTGTGTGTGTGTGTGTGTGTGTGTCACACAGTCTGTGGCCTGCAGGCTTAACGCTAATTACGGCTCTGTGAAGCCCCAGGTCTTGACAGTGTCTTGTCAAGTCCCAAGGGGTCTTGGTGAGACAGATCTGGGACTAGCTCAAACTGCATAGCTCAAAATGGTTCAAAGTTCTTGGAATTGGCTTTGATGGAACTAGGTGCTTTCTCATGACTGCAAATTAAAAGGAAAAGCAAACTGAGCCAAAAGTAAGTTCCCTAGAAAGAAATATGAACCCAGCCACAGGCACGGAGATCCTGCTACTGTGTCAATGATGCCTTGGGCATCCAGTCAGACTACAGAACGCTGCCACACACTAGGTGGCTCTGGTCAACTCCAGTTGAATAACTAACAGAGTTGTTTCCTCCCCACTGAGGCATAATTTATGTGATCAACTGTAGGACATTATTTAAGGTCCCTCGATGAATGGAAGGACAGCTAAAGGGGCACCCGCGTGAGTTCCTTGAAGCTTCTTTCACAGTAACCACAGCCAGCACCTCCAGGCAGGACTTGGCAAGAACCTTGGCTGTTGCCCTGACTCTCTTGAGAACCTTCTGCTCAGCCCTCAGTTCAGAGCTGTGTCTTTGCTGTAAGTTTAGGGAATTAAAGTGGAAACAACACCTGGTTCCCAACATCAGAAAAAACTCAGGCAGCAATTCTTCATTCTACGAAGAAGCATTGAAATAGGAATGACTGGATTGTGCCTATTATCCCAACATAATTCTTTTTTTAAGTGGTTTTTTAAAATAGTTTTGCTTACACGTATGTCTGTGTGTGTTCTGGGAATAAAATCCAGGTCCTCTGGAAGAGTAGCCAGTGCTCTTAGCCATTGAACTATCTCTCCAGACCCCAGCATAATTCTTACCAGCACCCTCTGTGGTGGGCAATCTTCAGTGTCGACTTGACTGAATTTAGAATCACCATGGAAACACACCTCTGTGTGTGGCTTTGAAAGCATTTCCTGAAAGGTTTAAGAGTGTAAAGAAGACCCACCCTGAATGTGGGTGACACCATCCAACGGGTGAATAAAAACGAGAAGACAGCACTGGAGAGATGGATTGGTAGACTGAGCACTTGCCAGGCAAGCACGAGGCCCTGAGTTTGGATCTGAAGGACCCTCAGGCGTGCCAGGTGGGCATGGCAGCCAACGTGTGATCCCAGTGCACAGGACTTTACCCAAAGTCTCCGCATCAATGAATGAGGCAGAAGAGAGATGGGGGATGGTACCTTACATCAACCTCTGGCTTATACATGTATGTAACATGCACTCTCTATCTCTCTCTCTCATACACACACACACAAACACACACCCCTACATATGTACAAGCATGCATATACACACATATTCAGACAACTCACACAAATGGAAAAGGAAAGAATAAAATAGAGTACATACAAGTGTGCATACACATAATACTTGATGACAATGAACAACTGTCACTAGTGTATGTATTTCCTCTACCACTCTTTTAATCATTATTTTAATTTGTGTGTGTGTGTTTATATGTTCATGTGCACATGCACAAGTGTGCGCATGTTTACGGAGGCCAGAGGATAACCTCGGGTCTCAAGAACGCTGTCCACCTTATTTTTTAGGCAGGGTCTTTCACTGGCCTGAGCTCACTCATTCGGTTAGGTTGGCTGGCCAGTGAGCCCCGTGGGGAGCTGCCTGTCTCTACCTCCCCAGCACTCGGATCACAAGCAGGCACCACTATGTCTAGCTTTCCTCTGTAGGTTCTTAGCATCAAACTCACTGCGCTATCTCTCATGCTTGCAAAGCAAACACTTCACTGACTGAGCCCTATCCTTCTGTTAAAGCTGAACATGGTCTCGCTATGTCACCCTGACTGGCCTGGAACTCACTATGTAGAGCAGGCTGGCCTTGGTTACAAAATCTGACTGTGTCTGCCTCCTGCGTGTGTGCCACTATACCCAGAAAAAAATGTTTATTTTGTGTGTGAGCATGTAGATTTTTTATATGCACCACATTTGTGCTTACTACATCTCTAATTTGTCCTGCCCCTCCACCCGCCTCTGCCTCCAGAAAGCTGGGATTAAAGGCGTACTCCACCACACCATGATGCAATTAAAACCCTTTGTTGAAAATTTGGGGAAAATCCCAAAGGAAGTAATTTATATATTCTAAATGACATTATATATTTATATTTTAAAAATTATACAGGATTTCAAAATGTCTCCAAGGCCCCATTTCTGCATATCTATAGCCACAGCATGCGGGAGGTAGAGGCAAGAAGATTAAGAGTTCAAGATCATCATCAACTATCGAGCAAGTTCAAAACCAGCCTGGAAGAGATTGTGTCAAGTGGTTGACCTCCGCTGTCTAGGTTTTTGTAAATACCCTCTGTAATATTGACACAATGATGAAACCACCTAATGATACATTTCTGAGCACACGCATCCTTCTTAAGTGGTGTGCACCTGTACAAATGCCACCAGAAGCAATGTTCTTATGCATCTACCTGTGCACGTGTGCATCTGTGAAGAACGGGCTCCTTAAAAGAGAGCTGGTGAACTGAAGTGCCTGTAGCTTTCCAGATCTTAGACACACTATTAAATTCTGCTCCAGTCCCTCCGACCGTAGTAACACTGCCTTGCCACACAGCACTCAGTCGCAGAGAAGTCAGCCAATGGGAGCATCTCGAACGATATTTATTATTCAAATTCTTGCCAAATCTGTCTACTTTATATCTTCACACACACACACACGCACATACCACACACACACACACACACACTACAAAATCTGGCTTGATTTTGCCTGAGGAAATGACTTTCTACCTTGGCCATTTGTAATTAATTTAAACTTATACTTCTGCCCCTCCCTACCTATAAGTGCCTTCACAGGTATCTTTCTCCTTCATCTTTATTATTACTCTTATGTAGTGGTTGTCTTGGGTGCCCCTCCTCTCTAGACGGCATTCTCTTATGTGCTGATCCTTGCTGCGGGGGGGGGGGAGACCTTGGCTCTCTGATGACAGCTATGTGCACCCGAGCAAACACACAAACACAAACCTTAGGATGCTTGCAAATGCTTGTCTCCCACATCTGTTTCTTTTCACCTTTGCATAAATTAGTACCTCCCTGTCTTTGAGAGTTACTAGTAATTTCTACTGATTAATTTACTTTGGAAAAAATCATCCATCTTTATAACTAAAAACTGTAAAGGAAAACAGAGTCCAGAGGACCCAGGTCCAATTACTGGCACCTGAATGGTGGATCAGAACTGCCAGCTCCCAAAGGAACCTGGGACAAGTCTCACTCAGTACCTGTGGCTTCACCCAGCCCCCTACCCTAAACCTCTCCAGCCTAGGGTCTGGGCTTTGCTTCCCTTCCCCCAGCTTCTCCTAAAGAAATCAGTCATCATGGCTCCACTCTTGGCCTCTTTCTTGGTCCTCTCTCCAGCTGCTGGCCTTCTCTCCTCTCTCTTTTCTTCCTCTCTCACTCCCTACACTCCCTCCTCTCATGGCCCAGTTCAATCTGGTCTCTTCCAGATGCCTCTGGCTGTTCTCTCCTTGATATCTACAATAAACTATACCTTCTCCTCAACCATACCTTGGAGCAGGCGCGTACTCATTTTCATCCCAGGGTATTTAATGCCCTCTTCTGGCCCCTTCAGGTATTGCACACTTGTGGTGTACAGGTAAACACCAGGAAAAATTCCCCCTACACATAAAAAGTAAATAAAAATAAGATTATACATAAAATAACTTTTTCAACCCCCCCTTTTCTCATCTACATATCCTCCACTGTCTAGCACAGTTGACAGTTATCATGAGGACCACTGAGTGGTCCCTTCAGGATTTTCTAAACTTCCTGTGCACTGACTCCTGGAGACCTTCCTTTTCTAAGTAAGCTGCTTACTCTGACCCTTCTAAGTTACTTCAGTTCAAACAGCAGGGAGCCTCCCGGTCTGCCTTCTCCCTCAAATCTGCAGAGTTCAGAAAAGGAGCTGGAATCACGGTTGAGCAGAAAACAGAAGGGAGCGAAGGTCAGAGGCTCAAAAATCAAGGTCATGAAGGTCACGATCAGCAGCGTCAGGGACGTGCTCTGATGAGAGAAAATGGAAGGACAGGCTGGTTCACAGGCACATCCTCCATCGTAATTAGCTATGAGCTAATCACACGTTCGTGCAGATCTAGACAGGACTTGCCTAAATCACCATTACAAAATTCACAGATATGAAAAAAAATTATCATAGGGTCACTGCTTTCATGGTCACCTCTGCCTCCAAATTCCTGTGTTTACTAAGTTTGTTCTTGCTGTCAGTATGGCCCATGTACCACAGATGAAACTCAGGTTTGAGCTTGACTCTCATTTCATCACACAAGTAAAGACAGTACCATTCACATCTGAAGAGAGCAGCATCCAAACTTGTAATGGCAGGAGAATGCCCAGTGCCTAGGAGCCTTGAGCACTGCCTAGCTGCTAGGGTATTTAAGTGGCTGCCACTGCATAGATTCAGTTTGCTTTCTTAGACCTGCCAAACTTACACCAACCAAACAGTAGGGCTCCTGCTGATTTGCTTGTTCCCCCAAATCTGCACAGTTCAAGAAATGAGCTGAACCTGTCAAGCAAAAAGCAGAACTAAGGGTTTGTCTAGTTTCTTACCTTCCAGAGAACCAGCTCTTTCTTTCATTGATCTTTGGTGTTGTGTTTATCACCATTTTATCTGTATCTGCTCTGGTCTTCACTGTTTCTTTACTTCTACGAATTTTTGGTTTAATTTGTTTTTAACTTGCTTTTCAAGTTCCTTGAGGAGCAGCAATAGTTTATCGAATCTTTTTGCCTTTTAAAAGTTTGTGTGTGTGTGTGTGTGTGTCTCACCAACATATTTGCCTCTGCACTGTATGTGTGCAGTGGCCAGGAGGCTACAAAAAGGTGTCGGATCCTCTAGACATAAATCGTGGGTGACTGTCAGCCCCTACATGTGTGACTGCAACCAGAATTCAGGTCCTCTGTAAGAGCAGTAGATGATCTTAACTACTGGCCTATCTCTCCAGCCCTTGAAACCTCCTCACCTTTTTCATGGGGCTACTGATTGCTATAGACTTTCCTCCTCAAAGTGTTTTTTTAAATTTTGTTCCTTGATTTCTTCCTTGAGCCACTATTTTTTTTCAAAAGTAAATTTTGCCCCATGTTTTGGTATCATTGTCAATGGTTTTCTCATTACTGGCTTCTAGTTTCATTGTATGTTGACATAAAAAAGCTTTTAATAGGATTTTAACTTTTAAATTTTGGTGAGACTTGCTTTGTGGTTTGTCATATCATCTATCATGGAGAATGTTCCATGATCTGATGACAAAAAAATTATGTGTATTTGGTAGTAGTTGAATGAAATGTTATGTGGATATCTGTTAGGTACATTTGACTTCAGGTATAATTCGCCTCTGCTGTTTCACCTCTGCTGTTTCTTTGTTGATTGTCTGCCTCAGTGATCTGTCCATTGCTAAACGTGAGGTGTTCAAGTTCTGTGATAGCTAATTTTGGTTGTCAACTTTATTGGGTTAATAAACACCAAGTCATTAATAAAGCATAATTTTGTTTGTGTATGTGAAGGTATTTCCATAGAGAACGAAGGGAGGAAGAAAGACCCACGCTGAATGCAGATGGCATCATTGTTATTGGAGACATTGAGATTCCCTCTTTTACAGAGGAGTTTCTTAGTCTCATTGATAAAAGAATTTTTTAAGGTATGTGAGGGCTAGAGAGACGATTCAAGGGCTACAAGCACTGGCTGCTCTTCCAGAGGACCTGCATTCCATTCCCAGGACCCACACGGTGGTTCACAACCATCTGTAACTTCAGTTGCAGGAGGTTCAGTGCCTACTTCCAGCCTCCATAGGCCACCTTCTGCCCATTTCCTGAGACCTTGAATGAGGCTGGATTCAAATGTAATGGGCTGATTTCCAGGCAGGAAAGTATTCAGACCATAGACTAGTCACTGCCTTCTGTCCTCATCCAGAAGCTACAGTGAGAGGGAGAAACAATAAAGCAAAAAGACATGAGAAGTGTGCTATGTGTCAAAGAAGGCAGTGTGGGCAAGTTTAAAGTTGCAGAGGAGGCAGGTATGAAAGCAATTGTTACCATTAGACAGGCTACATCTGGGGCCGGGGAGATGGCTCAGTGGCTAAAATACTTGCAAGTGTGAGGCCCAGCTAGGAGGGTATGGGGCCCCGGCTGGGCGGGTATGGGGGCCCGGCTGGGAGGGTATGGGGGCCCGGCTGGGCGGGTATGGGGGCCCGGCTGGGCGGGTATGGCAGCCCACCTTCAGCCACAAGAGGAATCCCTCAAGCAAGTTAATTTGCCAGAGCCACTAAACTGGAAAGCTCAGGGTTTGGGGAGAACCTTCAATATATAAAGTTCACAGCAATGGAAGAAGACTCCCAGTGTCCACCTCAGGCTTCCACACACATACAGGCACACACACACACACACACACAGACACACATATGTTGTAGGAGGCAACTAGTCTGTTCCAAGCTGCTCAGCCCCATAATAAACCTTTTTGTTGGGCAAAGTAATTTTTGGGGTATTCACAGAGACCTTTTGGGTGGTCTTGGTCCATCAAACCACATTAGTCTGAAAGGATTCCACAGGTTCTTATCCTCTGTGGAAACAAAAGAAG
>LOJH01037727.1:0-15200 GCA_001685095.1 Ellobius talpinus | reverse complement strand
CCCTGCTGCAGGGCTCACGGCTGCTCATGACATTTTTTAAAAAAATCATAAAATAACCTATATATATGAATAAAAATTAGTGAATAAAAATGCCATTTGAATAAAACTAGGGATGACTATATGGGAAGGTTTGGAGGGAAGAGGAAAGGGAAAAGAGAATGTTATAATTATAATCTCAATAATAATAATAATTAATATTTAATATGACAAGGCCTAGACAATGAATACCTATGCAACCATTAAAAAAATTCTGACATGGCTACAAGCCTGTAGCCCCAGTGTAGGTAGGAGGAGACTGGAAGATTCCAGGGGTTTCCCTGGTCAACCAGTCTAGCCAAATCAGTGAACTCTAGGTTAAGTTACAGTGTCTCTAAAACCTGATAGTATTGCCTTATTGCTGAAGATACTATTTATGTCATTGAATATAGAGAGTTCAAGCTTGTGCCTAACTAAAACCTTAGCACCCCTACTGACTAATATTCATGATGTTGGAAAGTATTGCGCCTGATACCAGAGGGGAAAAGCACTAATATAACCCAGCTACAGGTTTTATGACCTACAACAGTGACCTGACTAGAAGATAGTCGAGTGTGATAGTGGCACAAATGTTATAGGAATAACCAATCTTAATGGTTCATAAGGTCCACTCCATGAGATGGAATCCATGCATGACTCTGCTAAAGTGGCCAAAAACCTGAGCCTAGAAAGGCCAGGGGCCCTAGTGGTAAATCTACTACTACTACTATTCTGATAAAGGAACATAACAATAAAATGACTCCTAATGGACATCTTTCTATGTCTATAGATCAATGCATCACTCAATCCTCATCAAGAGGCTTCTTGTTGCAGTGGATGCAATTGATAGAGAGATCCACAAATGGACAATGTGCAGAGAGATACTTGGAGTACTCAACCCAGTTGGGATGTCATTATCAAGACCCTCCCATGAATGACTGGGAAACTATGAGAAAGAGAAGGTTGAAAGACTACAAGATTCAGAGGTGGTGGTCAACTCAAGGGAAGAGTGACTTCCCGACACAACAGCACTGATGTCAATATGAACTCACAGAGAGGGTGGCGGCATGCACAGACCTTCACAGATTCAAATCTAACAAAATCCCATCACCAAGAAGGGCAGGTTGACACAAATTCCTTCCCCTAACCAATAATCTTTTTGCCTTTGATACCTGCTGCCAAAAGGAAAATTAATTTTCTTCACTGGAGTGTCATTGGTTTTATTAACCACACACATAGGCAAGTCCCATGCCCAGAAGTAGTTGATCAACACTAAATGGACTCCATAATTTGTGCATTTCTTTTTTTGTTTCGGTATTATATTGGTTTAATTGGTTTTGTGTTTGTTTTTATTTATTCATTCATTTTGAGAGAGAGAGGAGAAAGGGAGAATAGAATAGGTAGTTAGTGATGTTAGTGAAGTGGGAGGGATCTTGGAGGAGTTGGGGAAGCAGAATAAGTAAAAAAAAATAATAAGGTGAATATTGATAGAGGAAAACACCAAATGTTGACCTCTGGTTTTCTGAATGAGCTCAACCACCACCATAACTACCTCTCTCTCTCTCACACACACACACACATACACACACACACATCACCTTGCCATCTAGGCAAATAATAATTTAATAATGATCGATCTTAAATCTTAATAGTTTATAAAAGAAAACAGAGTTGGTTATATACCATGATTCCACAGGTGAATTTTCTGAAAGAGTCACATCTGATTTTGGACCCCATATACTTACAACTTGAGGTTTAAGTCTGAGGACAGATGTAACTGATTTGTTCAGTGTGGTTTCAGAACTGACAACTTAAAATAATCCTGATTTTATTATTACTTATACTTTCTGAAATATTTAAGAATGGGATAAATGGCAATCTGATTATAGCAAGGCAGTTTTAAAATGTTAAGCCAATAACACTTCCATAAAAGTACTAGTGAATGGAATAAAAAGAAGGGCCCCTTGACATAAACTTAAGGAATGTCTTTTAAACAATTCCCTTTTTTCTCTTATTCCTCCTTAAATTGTTGGAATTTGTATAGTGACTCTCTCTTACAGACAACCATTTCAGATTTCAAAGTATCTGAATAAAAACAATAACTTAGCTAATATTGTGTTCTGTTTGACAGAGGAATTGCAGCTTTACGTTCTTCCTGTCCTGGCCCGAGTTTAGACCAAGCAGACCTGAGTTAGTTACACATGTCTTCATTTATATGGCATAATCAGTCATTACTTACAAGCTGGCTTGGGACACATAGTCTGTTATTCTGTTCCAGGTGTTGTCTGTCATTTAAATCAATTCTATGATTGTTTAAGTTGTCTCTTCCCAGATGAACTGTAACATTTGTTTTTAATTTCCATCAGAAAGAATGTTTACTTTCTTGCGGGCTCTTGTCAGCACTATGGCAGAAGAATCACAAGTTCAAACCCAGCCTAGACTACACAGCAAAGGCATTTTATATTTAAAAAGAGGTTTTTGAAGCAATCTAGGGATTCAACACAATCCCCAGCAAAATTCCAACACAATTCTTCACAAATCTTGGAAGGACAATTTTCAGGTTCATATGGAAACACACACACACACACACACACACACACACACACACAAAACCCAGAGTAGCTGAAAAAAAAGTTCTGAATAATAGAAGACCTGCAGGAGGTGTCACCATCCCTAATTTCAAGTTGTACTACAGAGCTATAGTAACAAAATCAGCATTGAATTGGCACAAAAACACAGACACATCAATCATTGGAATTGAATTGAAGACTCAGGCATACACACATCTGATTTTTGATAAAGAATTCAAAACACACCTTTGAAACACATGCTGGTCAAACTGGACAGCTGCAAGCAAAAGAATGCAAATAGAGCCATACTTATCCCTCTGTATAAAACTCAACTCCAAATGCATCAGCATGAAACCAGATAAATTGAACATGATAGAATAGGAAGTGGGCAATATCTTTGAACTCACTGGCATAGGAAAAGACTTTCTGAACAGAATAGTGTTAGCATAGTCACTAAGACAAATAATTAATGACTGAGACCTCATAAAACTAAAAAGCTTCTGTATACTAAAAGGCACTTTCATTTGGAAAATGGGAAGTCTACAGAATGGGAAAAGACTTTTACCAGATACACATCTGATAGAGTACTAATATCCAAATTTATATAAAGAAATAAAAAAGGTAAATACCATAAGGTGGTATAAATGAAATCACCAAATAATGGAGAGACAGAGTGACAACCGGACATCTCTTGTCACTAAATGGAGCCTCTAATACCAAGACTGGATTACATCTCATTGAGTTATTTGAAAATGGGGTCCTATAGGAACTTCCACTGACTAAGACTGTTGCAAAGACTGTAAGTTCCTCTCCATGAACCAATGACAAGCCCTACTGCTGAATATTACATTTACACAACTCAATGAACATAGAGAAATGGAGCTGGTGCCCACATAGAGTCTTCATCCCTATGTGCTTGTCTTCGGGGCAGGAAGGTACTCTGTATGCTATCAAAAGAGAAATGTAAACACCAAGCCAGACACAAACCCTTCGATCTGCAATACTGCCTGCAAAATATGCTAATGCAATGATGGCACAAAGCTTCTGGGAGTAACCAACTAATACCTATTTTGATTTAAGGCTCACTCCACAAGACGGAACTCATACCTGATGCTGCTTGACTCAAGAACCTGAGACTAGCTATCGAAGGGACCTAGGGAAAAACTAAGTACTAATGGTCTAAAAAAAGCAATAAAATGACTCTTAATGATATTCTACTATACTTCTAGATCATCCCTTGCTCAATCAAGCTTCCTCCAAAGGCAGATGGGAACAAATACAGATAGTCACAGTCAGACAGTAAGCAGAGAATGAAAGACCTTGGAACACATTCCTAAGTGGGATGAGTTCATCAAATCCTTCCTCTCAGTGTTCACGGGACCCTCTGGAAGAGGAGGCAGAAAGAGTGCAAGGACCAGAGGTGAGAGAAGATGCCAAGGAAATATGTTCCTCTAAATCATCGATATTAACACATATATGAACTCACAGAGACTGAAGCAGCACACATATGGCCTTCATGGGTCTGCATCTTAACCTAGAGTCAATCTCCAATTGATAATCACTTGCAAATGAAAGTTTAGTTTCCTCCAAGGGAGTCTTACTGGGGACCAAACTACTCTTAAGGGTAGGCTGCATGTCCAGCAGTAAATAGCCACAGACAACAAACTTAACAGCACCATTGGTGGTTTCTGTCTTATAATGTTATGTCAGGGTTTTTCCTTTTTAGTTAAAAAAATCTTATTTTTTATTGTATTTATGTGTACTTTCTTCTTCTCTCTCTTTACCCTACAGGTTCCTTGTATATATATTATGACTTCCAATTTAGTGTTTTTATGGGATTCCTGTGTATGGGAGCAAGAAGGTCTCTGTTTCTTGTGACTTCTCGGGTTCTTTTCCTTATGTGTGTTTGTTTTGTCCTATTCCAATGTGCTTTTTGGCTTTTGTTTTCTCTCTCTCTCTCTCTCTCTCTCTATATATATATATATATATATATATATANTCTCTCTCTCTCTCTCTCTCTCTCTCTCTCTCTATATATATATATATATATATCCCTTAGAAACCTGTTTGTTTTCCTGTGATAGATAGAAGTGGTTTTTGCATAAAAATATTTGCAGAATGTATTTATGCATCATTTTAATCCACTCAGTGTTATTCCATTTATATGACTAAGCATTGATAATTTAGATGGGTATTTGTGAAGGAATAAGATACATAGTAAGTTTTGCCATATTTAATTATTGAGTTGGAAATATAAATTCATATGTATACAGATTTATACTCCTACAGCACACATATATGTGAAGACACACTGGGACCCTTCATCCTTTGAGGACAAACCAAGCAATATCTTCTGAAATAATTTTTAAATGTAATGCAGAAAATAGTTTATTGAAGTGTTACCTTAAAACATTAAGTGAAAATACTGGAGAGTTGGCTCAGCATTTAAGGGCACTTGCTGTTCTTGAGGACTGAAGTTCAGTTCCAGCACCCACATGGCAGCTCACAGCTATCTATAGCTCCAGTTTCAGGTGATCTGATGCCCTCTTTTGGCCTCTGCAGGTACTAGGCACTGTTTGCTGTGCAGACAAACACTCATGCACATGAAACAATAATAAATAAGTCAAAAACAATTTGAAGTTGAAAATTATAAAGTTTATAAACTCGATAACAATTGAAGTTAAAATGATACCATTTAAAATAATTATTTTGTTTTTACTGTCCATACGTATTGGTGCTTTTTGAGCATGTATGTTTTGAGCGCGTGTACCCGGTGGTCTCAGAGGCCACCATAGTGTGTCAGAAATCACCTGGGATTGGAGTCACAGACAGCTGTGACTCAAAGCGCATCCCAATTCTCTAAAACAATAGCCAGTGCTCTTAGTTGCTCAGTCATTCCTCCATCCCTACACTAAAATTTTGAAAAGAATAAGCAATACATCTTTTGTTTACTTTTGGTCTGCATTTTGAGTCAATGTTAGGTGGTAAAATATGATCCCCTTTATATAAGGGGATTTATAGAAAAGGTTTAACTTTTTCCACATAATCTTGCAGATGCTTATAACGTTTTTTCTAAAATCTTTACTATTTCAGTTATGTAATTTAAAATTATTATCCAATTTCTTCAACTATCTATGCCAACAGCTCTAACTATGCCATATTCTTGCCTATGATTATGAATCAACAGTTTTTCAACTTTACTTACACCATGAAACTCTCTGAAAAGATCTTACTTTAAAATGAATGTTCAGTTTGCTTCTGCTATATCTTCTTTTATTTATGATATGAAACTACACAAAATAATTCACAGAATTAGATGGCAATTTAGTTGGGGAAGGATGGTCAGATAAGGACTAACTTTATAAAAGAGTGGTTGATGTGTGAATGTTTTTCCCTGTAGGGAAATCTTTGTTTTTTTGCATCACTCTGTATTGTGTTTGGCACTGGATGTTTGCATAATGAGAAACTCTTACAATTTGCAATCTGATGAAAACAATGGCTAGCTATGGAAATGTTTTCTTCCACAGATCTGTGGTTAAAATCATCACCATGACTGAGCTAGTCCTAGACAAACACCTTCCTTTGCAACCTCTGTTCTTTGTTATAGGAGTAAGTCAGAAGAGATCACTAAGAAACTAAAACAAGGCTTCCATTCTAGACATGGTTTTGGGCATGCCTCTAGATGTTTGTGGATATGGGACATATCAAATTGATGTTCCCCAGAACAAATGTGCATAAGTTATTTCTCCAAATATCAATTGTTTACTTGGGTGAAGCATGGTATAACCTTACATATTTCTTAGGTCTTTGGTAGGATATTTTGATGCATATTTTTATTCTTTATTGGACTTCTCTGAGAATCATTTTATGTGCATAATAAATTCCAAAACAGCAAAACTAACCTATGTTTCTGACATCTATTATTTGTTTTAACCATTCACTAAAGTTAGCCAGATTTTTTTTAACTTCAAACTATCTCTAACAATAAAGAGGAGGAAAGCCCTTAATAAGATTTTTTAAATGTCATCTATATTTAAAAATTTCAATCAAATGACAGTAAGTGGTTGTAGAAATGTGTTAGAATGAGTTAAAATTAGAGAATTCTCATCAAAATTATTAGTAGGCATCATTCATAACCACTAAAAATGCTCACAAGTTATCCCAAGAGAAATGAACATTTTGGGAGATTAAACATAATGGGGGTATTTGGAGGTCTGCTGAACCTGTGTGCAAATGAGGGGCAACAACACCGTGCACCACGATCTCACTGAATAAGTTTAACATTTTAAACAGAAATCATCTTTCTGCATATCCGATCAAAGCAGGATATCCATTTTTATAAAGGCAAGTTGGGTGCTGAATATTGAATTACAGCCTGTGGGATCTTGCAGGAAAAACAAAAAAAACTTTTCATGGAATTCAGGTATCATTGAAATTCCTAAATCAAAAGGGCAAACATTATACTGGACCGTATGAAATAGAAAGGTTGACATTTGTAAAGCTAACACAAAGTCAAGGTCATCTGAACACTGCTGTTTGCCACACATTTCTGATTATTAAGCCTTTGCAATTGAAACCTCCTTTTCATATTATTTTATGCTTACTTAGAAAGGCATATATACATGCATATATTAAATGAAGGGTCACCACATGGAGTGGTGAGGCTTCCTCTTGAGAAACAGCCATAGGTAACCGCCCTTCAAGTTTCTGGTCAGGAGAGTCTGAGATATTTTCCAACCAATTTAGGCATTGCTGTTATTCTCAGTTGCCTCCCAGAACTTGAAGATAAGATCTATTGATAAAGAAACCACTTCAGAAATAGTACTTGAAGGAATCAAGCTGGAATGAATCTAGAAACCCCTAACCTGAGGACTGGCTCTCATGATATCTAAAGATGTTACGTAAGCTACCAAGAGAGGGCAACAACCTATAGTCCTTCCTATCTGTAAAACCTATGACCAACAACAATGAATGGCAAGGTACCCTAAAGAGTACAGTAGTCACACTTAAATTTTTGGGGTAACCAGCATCCATCTAGTCAGACTGAAGGCCCACTCAACAGGAGGGAAAGCAGAATGGCTACTGGAAACCTTGTTAACCACTGTCAGCTTATCAACTACTTGGAAGATAATATGCTACTGTCACTTTCCTAAATGAATATAATTCCTAACTTCCTTCTAGATACTTCTTATCCTTATACTGCCAGGTAAGAGTAAACCCTTACCTTTCATCAAAGAAGCTTCTCTTTGGACTAGATGGAGATCCTTATAGAAAGTCGCAGCCAGTCAAAATGCAGAGAACAACTGCCCATGGGGAACCAAGCCCGAATTCAGTGTATCAACAATGGAGCAAGATGTGCATAATGCCAACCCCAATTAGCATGCCCATGTGGATGGGGAGGGGGATCTATCTCACAAGGCCACACACTTAGCTACAGAACTATAGAAAATTAATGACTGCAGAGGGAGAGAGAGAGAGATCATTCATTTCCAGTGATTCATTTCACAAACAGATGGACCACCCACTTCTGCAAGGCAGTTCTTTCCACATCCATAGAGAACATTTGAAGTTTCTATAACCATATACCTGAAATTCCTTCATACTGATGTGGGATTTCTCTCTGTATGCCGTGATTACCTTTAATGAATAAAGACACTGCTTTGAGCCTATAGCAGAGCAGGGCGGGCAGAGCAGAGCTAGGTGGAGAGGACTGGACTGAATGCTGGGAGAAAGAAAGGCGGAGTCAGGGAGAAGCCATGTAGCCACGCTGGAGCCAACTGTACTTTACCTGGTAAGCCACAGCCACATGGTGATACATAGATTACTAGAAATGGGTTAAATTAAGATGTAAGAATCAGCCAATAAGAAGTTAGAGCTAATTGGCCAAGCAGCGATTTAAGTAATATAGTTTCTGTGTGATTATTTCAGGGCTGAGCAGCCGGGAACAAACAAGCACCCTCCTTACAACACCATACCTTTTCTTCCACCCACCTTCTTAATTTATCTTTGTCAGAGCATTGATTATCAGACTGCTGCAATGTACATAGTATTGTGATAAGAGATTTTTTAAAAAAGATTGTGTGTGCATAAAAATATCTGTTTAAGGTGAATGACAATGAGTTATTAATTTGAAATAACACCCTTAACCACTAGATGTCAGCCTTTTCAAGCAACAAAGCTGATTTTGCCAAGTGTGACCTTGTGTCAGCTTTTAGATCTTTGCCTTTGAATTGAGGCTGTTCATATGGTTCCCAGCTACAATAATGAATAATTTAACAACCCAAAACACCCAAGTCTTTCTGCAGTCCTGGGAAAATGGAGAGGGTACAGGCATCAGAAGTTCATTAAGCAGAGTTAACCAGCTGAAACCTCAGACTTAACAACTAACTGGCAGTAGAATTAGCATGATACTTTTGAAACTCAAGTTATATGTGGTCTCCTCATAATTGCCATTCACAAGGAAAGAGCCTTTCATTTTGATGTAACTTTACTGAGCTCCACTGCTGTTTGTGGAATCAGTCTAATTCAGTGTCTTATTTTCACATTTCGAATATTTGCTCTTCTTCTAGCATTTTCCCAGGGATGCTGTTTGATTGGCAGATGCACAAAGAAGGAAAAACACAGTGTGGAGCACAAAGCAAAGCTTCAGCCAAGCAGTAAGCCTCCCGTTAGAGTCAAGAGCCCATCACCGGGAATAGCTTGCACTTCTCTTGTGCACATTTGTAACATCCCACACCAAGAGAGTCCTAAGTCCCTAATGCACATTAACACATGATCCTGGGTTTGGAAGAGGGAATTAAGGTTAGAAACAGGAAACCCTGGAGGTAGTCATTCTTACATCACATGGAAAGAAGCTTTAAGGACAAGAAGAAATAAACAACACATTGAAAAGCAAAAGCCAATCTCCTGTAATGCTACTTTGCTAGTTAAGCCTGATTTAAGCTCATCTATATGCCAAGCTGACTAGCTAAAATGCAGTACATCATAAAATAATCATTTGAAAACATTAAACCATGGCTGATACAAATAAAAACTAAGCATCAAAAAAGTAGCTCTCTTTCTGGTGTAGTTGACACACCTGTAATGAGTGAGGAACCCAGGAGTTGAGCTAGAATAGTCTGACTTTCAGGCCAGCCTGGGCTACACAATCTGCCTTCAGAACAGGCCAGCCTAGGCTACACAATCTGCCTCAGAAAACTAGAGATGGAAGGGAGGGAGGAGGAGGAAGGAGAAAAGTGTGAGGAAGAATGGAGGAAGCAGTAGACAATAAGGCCAGTGGGAGAGAGAGTTCAGGGAGTGGAAGTTCAGTCAGCTCTTCAAAGGCGCACTGAAACTGCTAACAGCCAAAAATTATTTGATAATCTAGAAGTTCAGAAACCATAAACTTTGGAGTTAATGTTCTCACTTGAGAAAAATGCTTTTTGATTTAGGCAAAATGCTACAAGTTCACTGGGATCCAGTAACATAACAAGGGTTAGTAATAATGAAGCCCTAAAGAGTAAGGATAAAAGAATGTCCTAATGGCATTTTTTTAGAAATGTCACCCACTCATTCTTTATGAAGTTTTGAATATATTTATGTAGCCCTATATAAATTGATGACATATAATAAAATTAAGTGGCAGCATTTAGTGCGCTAGGATGCATCAAATTATTTTATTCTCACAAAACTTGTGTACGCAATAGAGACAGACATTTCTTTAGGGGAAGTGCATTGGAAGTGCAGGGACTGTCTAAAAGTTGCCTACCAGCAAGAGACCACGATTTGGGGATTCTGCAGAACACAGTGCAGATGAGCATCCTCACCCCCTCCTTCTCGTCATTCAGTGCTAGAGAAACCAAGTGCAACAACCCTCTGCTGGGAGGTCAGAGCTTAACTCCTAGCATGCCCTAAAGCATGTATACATTACTTCCTCTTCTGTCCCCCTGTAACCAGCTTGCCCTTCAATTTGATATCACATATCAGATCTTCTATTCCATTTTGAATAACAGAGAATGAGAAATGGCTGAGAAGGTATCACGCAAAATTAAAAACTACCTTGTATTTCAACTATGTAGAAAACAACTAAATTGGATGAAAGGATAACACTATTTGTTATGTGTGTGTGTTTCTTGTGTGTATGTGTGTGCTGTGTGTATGTATGTGTGTACTGAATATGCTTGCTTGTTCTTGTGCATATGTTTGCATATATGTCTCTGAACACATGTGGGGAGGTCAGAGGACAACCTTGGATATCTACTTTGTTGTTCACTGTAACATAGACCAGGCAGGATAGCTGGCTTGGAAATTTCTGGAGATGTTCTTATTAGACCACAGGCAAGCTAATATTATCATATGTGTGCAAGCACATCTGGATTTTTATGGATTCTGGAAATACAAATTCTGGTCTTCATGCTTAAGCAGGTAGGTGCTTTAACTATCTTCCTATCCTATAAAATGAGATGCCTCAATTTATAAAGTGTCTATTCTGTAAACATGAGGACCTGTATTCAGATCTCTAGCACCTACTTAAAAATTTGGTAGTGACAGTAGACACCTGTAAACCTAGACTTGTCGGACAGAGACAAGGGGATCCTGGGAAATTGCTTACCATCTTGCCTTGTCAAATCAGTGAGTTCCAGGTTCACTGACTCATAACATAAGGTGGAGAGATACTGAGAGTAACGCAAAATCAAATCTGGCCTTCACATTTAGATATACATACATGTGCATGCACCCCAACATATACCACGCATGTGCACGTCCCAACCCCCCCCACACTAAGATGGTGACTTAAAATATGTGTACTGTTCTCATAATATGCACTTTATAGTCTTCTCTGAAGATTTGGGATATACAGAACAATTTAATGTACCGACAGCAATATATTTAAGAAAAATACAGGCCTGACTAAATAGCTGTCCAGAGAAAAAGCACTCTTTAATTTTAGAAGCTTGAAATCTTGAAGAGACTTCAGACATGATTAAGGAACCCGCAGAAAATGATCTTAAATTTCTAGGATTAATATGCAGAGGATGGCAGAAATGGGAGGTGCTTCAAGGTCTACTAATTCTCCTGTAATTTCTTTTAAGGTTAAATCATTGAGCCGGTGACACAGAGAAGAAGAAAACTAACCACAGGACTGTATTGTGTACAATCCTGATGCTCGCCCGACACATTCCAGGACAAACACAAATAAGATACAGTATGTTATTTGTTTTTCTCTACACTAGATGAAAGGCACACAATGAGTTCCCTCGTCAAATAAAAACGCATAAATATGTTGGTATATTGCGTTTGTATTTACACTTACTGTAAAACATGGAGAGAGTTATATAAAACCTGAAAGTATTGCTTTGTAATACTAGCCTGTTGTTTAATATTTAGCTCCTTTCGGTTTCCTGGATTAGAAAGCTTTTCAGGAGAGAAGATACTTTTTACTAGATATTCTGTGACACTGACAGCGTTAAAGGTAACTACAATTTGAATAACAACACAATTAGACATCTATTAGGCACCATCTGGCTGTCTTTATAGTGATAAGGAATAAGAAATTGTCTAATGCTTAATTTTTCCAACAATATTTTCCTTATTTACAAGTCAGAATCAAGAGACAAAGGAAAGACTGTTTTGGCATCCAAATAAAGATATGACCAAATCCCCAGGGTCCAACTGAAGTGGAAGGCAAAGGGAATGGATTAGGAAAAGGCCAACAAGAAAATAGAACTCCTGCCTCTTCTTACCCCCATGGAGACTGAGGGTAGGACCATGGGGCTACCCACTCCAAGTCTCACCTAGCTGAAATAAATTAAAGTGAAAAAAACCTCAGAACAGGGTCCTCAGGAGTAAATATGGTAGCTGTATCTTCAGGTAGTCTTGTACTAGACTTTACCCTCTCCTACCCATATCTTTGTTCCACCTCCATCATTCTGAAATGGATTCTACATTTAGAGGTCTTTGCCAATAGGCCTGGAGAATTCAATCTTATTTTCTTCATGACCCTATTTCAATGAATGTCCCTGCACAGTGCCAGATTTCCTATGGCCAAGTGTGAGATGAAGAAGTGTCACAACAAGAAAGAAAGTGTTGATGCAGGGTGGTTAAGAGGTGTGGTCCTTCCTGCTCCAACTGTCTCTTACCCGGACTGAGTCGAAATCAATGTGGCATAAGATAAGGAAGATGAGGATGAGGAGCTAAATCTGGGACTGGAATTGCTGGGACACTGGGCCTTGCTGTGCAGTAACTTTGTTTCCCACTCACCCTCTTGAGAGGCTGATTGGTGAGTTGGCTTGTCCTCTGATATCTTGTAACTGCATCTGTAGTTCCCAATTCTTTCTCTGAAGCTACCTCTTCCTTGGCCATTCTCTCTCTCTCTCTCTCTCTCTCTCTCTCTCTCTCTTTCTCTTTCTCTCCTTCCCTCCTTCCCTCCCTCCTTTTTCCTTTCTTATGTTTTCTTAAAAGTTATTTTTTTATATTTTGATATCATACTACAACATACCACTTTCCTCTTCCTTTTCTTCCCTCCAAATCCTCACATATATCCATTTTTGCTCTCTTTCAAATCCATGGCTTAATTTTTTCATTAATTGTTATTATAAAATATGTGTATATGTGTACATCTGTGCAGGTATGTGTGTGTTTGGATGTCTGTGTATATATGTTTGCACTGGATTCACCATTTGGTATTTTATATCCCATTGGTGCACTTTTACCTTTGGATAGGTTTAGTAGTATAAAGTTCCAAGTTTCTTTTAAAGGCTGGATAAAATTGTGCTCAAGCTAAGTGTGTATACATTGTAAGTTTCAAAACCAATCCCAATTGCTTCTGGATTTGAGTCACATAAAGAGGGCTCCTTAGCCTCAGTGATGTGTGTGGTTCAACCCAGATTCTCCCTAGGTAATATTGATATCCAAGCTCAACTGTTTCTTCTCACTGTAATTCATGGGCCTGCTCTTTTCTTGCTCCTCTGAATCTTGCTCAATGGGTAAGGCAGTTGCAGCTGTCTCTGAGGCATCCTTGGGTATCTTGTTGTTACTTCTTTCTCAAGGTCCAAAGCCATGGTGGACTGGAATAGTATCACCATTGCCAGCCCCACCACCACTTGCTTTCTTAGATTTCTTGGGGTCAAGGTAGCTGAGGCCCTTCACCATCTTCATCAATCCCAACCAGGACTAAATCTTTTCTGCCTTCTGGTTCTTCCTTCTTTCATTTGTTCTCTCTTTAGCTTGGTCTTAGATATTGGGCCCTGGCATAGGAGAGCCAGTTGTTCATGTACAATTTGAAACTGCTCCTCTAGTTCTGCCAAGAAATGATCCCTTTCCTCCCTACTCCACCTATTCCTCCTGCTTCTTCTATTCCCCCGGAGGAAGAGGAGCTCTCAGTTAACTGTCTTTACTCTAAAGATGATTTGGCCAGCTCAGAGGGCAAAGCAATTGAGACTTGGTAAAAGCCCTGGTTCCAGTGGCTCATCTAGCACCTTGGCATTGGGGAATTCAAACACAACCTGTAACTTTCATGCTGTGGCCACAACACTGTGGTTTGGATGGGGAGACAGATTGTATGTGTAGCAATTGAAAAGCTGGATCAGCACATTTTTAAAAATATAAATTTCAAGAGTACTTTAGCATCAAACCATTGGCTCTAAATGATTGCGAGAACTCATTTTGCACTGAAGATTCCCTTTTTGATTAAACTTCTCATTCAGCCAATTGAAGTCTTCAGAAAGCATGTATTTCCGATAAAGCATGGCACTGTTAATGAAGTGGTAAAATAATTATAATCTTATCCAGCTCCTGTTCCTGAGCAATTTTAGAAACGTTTACCATCTTAGGAATGCACACTGATTTATTTTCATAACAGAATAAAAGTTGGAGATGCTACTCACGCAGGCTTGATCGTATGAGCATGTTTCTCATGGACGAAGGCACCAGCCAGACCTCCTGCTCCTGAATTTAAATACTGGAAAAAGAAATGAAATTTTACAAGTTTACTGAAAACGTGAGAAAAATATAAACACTGTTTTCATTTTTACTTGTTTTACATAGGCCCATAACTTTTGTCCAGTTCAAAATGCATGATCATTTGAGCTTTTGCAGTAAAACAGAGTATTGGGTCTTACTGCTAAAAGAAAAACAAATGAGAAATATTAAAGATGAAAAATATGTGGCAATATTATTTTTCACAAAATTTTATTCAAATTATTAATTCAGGAGAACAGGGCAAAAGGAGGCTCTGTAGAGCCTTGGATATATTGAAAACTTAGCTGGTTGATCCTCTCCTAAAGGCCATCCTGTCCCAGCAATAGATAGATGCAGTCAGATGTAAGAGGCTGGCGCCTGAAGGTGATCTATGACTCATTAAAATGTTAACATATACCTCTTGAGGGAGACATAAGATGTCAAGTACATGGCTTTGGTACATGAAGTTGTATGTAGAATTATATTTAATAGATAGAACATGCATGGAACTCTAAGAAAAAAAGAGATCCCAAAGTTGCAATCCCTGTGAAGTAGGGCCTTTTAAACTACAAAAAGATCTTTTTGTTCTTGCACACTTCCCACTGTAGTGATAGGGGAGCACAAGCCTGCTTTTTGTCCCACCCAGCTCCCGCATGGCTAGCTTATACCCCGAAATAA
>LOJH01037725.1:0-15200 GCA_001685095.1 Ellobius talpinus | reverse complement strand
CACCTGGGAACATCTCCTTGGACACCTGGGAACCCCTCTAGAGTCAAGTCTCTTCCCAACCCTAAAATGGCAGGAGCACTTCTTAACATGCTGAGTGACATTACTAGGACTTAGGCTGTCTTGCCTTTCTGCTAAACCCAGTCCAACATGTCAGAGGTTCGTTCATTCATTGCCTCTGAGAGCCATTCTCTCCACCCGAGATCCAGAGTTGGGTCACAGCAAGTTCGCCTTGCCATTAAGCAAGTTGTAGCACTCTGTTCACAAACCCCATTTAAATGTTACATAGCTGGACCTCCCCAAAGAGTCAGAGTTTGTGCTAGCAGCATGGCCCAGAAGCTGGTGTTTCAAAACCATGCAGTTCATTTTTTGTTGTTGCTACCACTGAATCAAGAAGACCTCCCTTAAAGGAGCCATGGCATTAAGCCACCCTTAACTCTGTTGTTTTGTGTCTATCATTCCTTTCCAAGTTTCCTCAGGTTTAACATGGATACAGTCAAATTCATTTCTAAATTTCCTCAGGTTTAATTAACATGGATACAGTCAGCCACATTGGCGCACCAAATTTCAGTAGGAAGGTTGCTTGTTCATTCCCAATTTCCCAGACCTGAAATAATCACTCAGATACTATATTATTTAAATCACTGCTTGGCCAATCACTTAAGCTTGTTGCTAGCTAGCTCTTACATCTAGTTTTAACCCATTTCCACTATTTTATATTTTACCACAAGGCTTGTGGACTACAGGCAAGGTTCCAGCTGGAAGCTTGTGTCTTTCCCCTCTGGTGAAAGACATGGTGTCTCATGACTCTGCCTTCTTTCTCTCATCATTCAATTTAGATTTCCCTGCCTAGCTCTGTTCTGTCCTGCTATATGCTCAAAGCAGTTTCTTTATTCATTAACCAATAAAAGCAACACTTAGACAGAAGGAGTTCCCACATCACTACATAGCAGGTAATTTTACCCATAAAGGTAGTTTTTCTGTTTCCTCTAATCTTTGGAAACTCTTAAATTCTTTTATTTTTTCTTGCTTTATTACAACTTTCAGACCACCATTGAATGGAAGTATATCAGAGATTGAATAGAAACTGTAGAAAATGTTAACATTCTTGGATTCCTTATAGTTGTAGGCAGAGTACTTTATGTTCAGCCAGCATTGTATTGACTCTAGGTGTTCTGAGACACTCCTTATTAATTAAATGAAATTGCCATAATATAAGACTTTCTTGAGTGCTTTTATTTTCATGAAAAAGAATGGATTTGGGGTATGGCTTTCTTCTTTCATTGCTTGGGGTTATGTGATTGTACTTTTGTCATCCTCTCTGGACTAAGTTGTTGTAGTTTCCTACTGATTTTAATTATAGGACATGGCAGCCAAAGAGAGACCTTGTATGATCTCCTGCACTCCAGATATAATCTCTCTTACTTCCATTGTGGAGAAACAATCCAGTTTCATATTGGTAATCTAGATCAATCCCCTATCAAAACACTGTTATTCCTTTCTTAGTATGTTGGTTAAGGGCATCAGAGACCCAAAGTGGCCAGGAACTTCTCCAAATTTTCAGTTCAGTGGAATGTGTTGTAGCTCCTGACAGGAGTACCTCCCCTCCTGGAATCAAAACTTCTGGACCAGAAGAACTAAAGTTTGCAGGAACAAAAATATTCTTAGTGAGTCAGTAGGGCTGATAGTGAGTAAAAATCATTTCCTTTCCCACCCCCTGATTGCTAGACCCATGGATTCTGGCTATGGCAGAAACCACACCATATAAGATGCTGATTCAAAGCATATACCACCTTCTGGAGAACCCTGCTCTGGCCCTTCGGGCTTCTGTCCCCTAATTGTTATTATACCTGTATCTTCAAAAAGCTATTACACCCTTTGATCAGGCCTGCTGTTTCAGGATATTGGGGGTCATAGTAAGATTACTGGATTCATGACTGTTGACTTGTTATCACACTTTTCTGGCTCTGAAGAGAGTTCAGTGGTCAGAAGCAAGATTGTGTGGAGTACCATGACCATGGATAATGTATTCTGTAAATCCATGGATGGAGTATGGCAGAAGCACTATATGCAAGAAAGGGAAATCCATAACAGAAAAAAAATCTACTCCAGTAAGAACACAGCATTGACGTTTCCACAGAGAAAGTGGGCCGATGTAGCCAAGCTGCCAACAGGTCACTGGCTGGTCACTCCGAGGAATAGTGCCACATCTGGAGCTCAATGACGGTCACTGCTGTTGGTAGGTATGGTACCCAGAAGCATCTGTATACAAGTCAACCTTGGTGAATAGATGCACATGTTGTTGAACTCACGCATAGCCTCCATCTTTATCCCCATGACCACTTTGTTTATGGACCCATTGGTCAATGACAGGGATGACATGGGGAAAGAGATGGACTGTCCGCAGAATGTATTATTCTATCCTTCTCTCTGAAGTCTCCCTTTGATGAACGTTTACCTGGGACACAAGTATCTTCACATTCTGTGCTCATTCGGAGAGATCTTCTTCCACAGATGTCTTTCTCACCAATTATCTAAAAGGGCACTTTGAAAGCACCAGCTCACCCAGTCACTCCATTAGCTACAGTTCACAAGCCAGTAAGCAATAACACATTTGCCCATTTTTACTTCCAATTAAAATGTATGACCATGTGTACTGTCTAAAGTTCTGCCCACTGTCAAGATTTCCCTTCATCAGTGTCTTTCAGGGTTGTCAAAAAAAGAGGTTGCTCACTTCTAGGCTGTGCCTGTATATGTGTATATGAAAATGATGATATGTTATAGAAGATATGAGTGACTAAGATCCCTTTGAACTAAGTTATGACCCAAGAATAGAGGGCTAATATATGTTTGAGGTAATACTGTAAAGGTATACTGCTGACCCTGTCAACTGAAAACAAATTGCTTCTGCTGCTCCTTATGGACAAGCACTGAGAAATAAGGCATTTTCTTTGTCAATAGCTGCCTACCACATACCAAGGGATGTGTTAATCCACAAGGACACCACATTAGTTACAGCAGCAACAATTGGAGTCACTGTTTGATAGAGTTTCTAATAGTTAATTGTCATTCCACACAATACATCTGTGTTTTGGAGTGACCAGATAGTAGGGTTAAAGGGAGATGTATCTTTCAAGTCCTTGATGGAGGCACTAGTTTCTGCAACTCCATCAGAGATGGGACAATGTTTTCAATTCACTATTTTCTCTCATGAAGGCAACTCTAAAGGCTTCCATTTAGCCTTTTCCAGCATAATAGTCCTCACTCCATGGGTTAGGGAGCCAGTGTGAGAATTCTGCAAGCTTTTAAGTGTACCTAGTCTAACAATACATTCTGCAACTGGAAAAATAAGCACGGGATGAATTTTGAGACATACTGAATCTACCATGAGTTGGCTTTCAATTCACAGTCCATTATCACCTGACTTCCATAAGCCCCAACTTTCACTGGTGGACCATAATGTTTTTTGGGTTCTCCAGAAATCAGTGTTAATACAGAATCCAGTAGACCCTGGAAAGTCTGTTTCCTTTCCCTTGGTGTACAGTTCCCTTGTATGTCTCTCTGGGGGGAAGGACTAGCAGTGAAACTCTTAGTACTTTATCAAGGTCTTTCCTCAGGGAACCCTGCCAATCTCTTCATTCAGGGGATTCTGGGTCTTCAACATGATGTAAATCTAGAAGCTAAAGGCTGAGGTTTCTTTTGCCTTCCTCTCATTTGTTAAAGACTATTTCTGCTTATATAGATTAAACAAAAATGCAGTAGGCTTCTTATCTGTTTCATGTATGGAAAGACCATGGTTGTTTAGTCACTGCCAAAGGTCCCCATGAGTCATTCCAACATAAAGTCACCTTGTCTGTGCAGCTCATTACAGGTTAGCCCATTATTGACATTGTTTCATCTCCTCTGTCCATTATGATAACTATTATCACCTTGCCATTAGTGATTCAGTGCTATAACCTAGCTCTGTTATTTCAGGTCCCAATTAAGCCCGTTGAATTTAATTCATCCAACTGAATAGCAACATCTCCAGCCCCAGGTCTGGCAAAATGAGAAATCCAACAACAAAGCTCTTTATACATACTCATTCCCCTTTCCCCATTTTGTGTCTTATAAGATTAGTGAAGGGCATGACATCTCAATCTTCCCAATGTTGAGAATTAGGTTTTATCCAATGTAATCTATCATTGCAATTTCCAGAGCCTGAAAATCCCCTCATCAAAATGAAACCAAGGGATATCAAGTATCTCCAACTCCTTTACAGTAGGTCATCCTATGACAAATACTTCAGCCAACTATTCAAACAATATTTGTTGTTCATTTGTTTGTTTTTGAGACAGCATTTCTTTGTAAAGTTCTGCTTTTCCTGTAACTTGCTCTTTAAACCAGGCTGGCCTGAGGCTCCCAGAGATCGTCCTGCCTCTGCTTCCTGAATGCTGGGATTAAAGGCGTGCACCACCACTGCTCAGCTTCAAACAAATTTTAACACTCCTTATAACTCTGCAATATCCCATATTGGATCTAGAATTTCTATTCCAGGCCCATATCAAAAAGCTCAGCAAGATAAATTTTATGTTTCTCCCACCATTATCTCAAAACCTTAAATCTATTCTCACACATGTTCCCCAGACTTCTGTTTGGATTCATTAGGAAATGCATTAAACTCTTCGGTAGCATAGCATATCTCCTTGTGGGCTATACTTTTTAAAATATTTATTTATTTATTATGTATACAATATTCTGTCTGTGTGNACCTTTGGAAGAGCAGGCAATGTTCTTAACCACTGAGCCATCTCTCCAGCCCTGGGATATACTTTTTATCTCCAGTCTAGAAGCCTACTTAGACTTAAGTCTGATTATAGGTCTAAAGGCATCCATTGGTAAGTCCTGAGGGCCATCAGTAGTGTTGTGCTTGGCATCATCAAAAAAAGACACTACTGGTTTAGTAGACAAGGAAGGATTAATTTCCTACGTCAAAGGCAAAAAAGATAATATTTCAGGGTGTGTAACTACATCTTCTGCTGAGGACAGAGAGACCACTTTCCCAGGTGAGGTAAATCCTTGAGAATCTTAGGGGTCAAATTCTTTTTTTCTAATAATTTTTTTATTTGCTTAGAATCATTCAGAATGTCAACAAAATGCTGCGTTTGTGCACTTACAGAGTGTAAGTTTGTGCACTTACAGAACAATAATTATTTTCTTATAAACTGCATCAGATACAACTGAAGATAAAGCAAATCTAAATACTATCATTCTCACATAGAAGTAATTTGTTCTGTAAACCAACAAGAACCTGCTTTAATTTTCCATGCAATTTACAACCCCAGACTGTATGTACCAGGCAAGGTTAGTGGCTATTGAAAATATCACCAGGACAGGGCTATCTAAGGACACATTCAGTAGTGTGTTAACTATACAAAAAAGACACTGCAGTTTAAAAAGAAATTTTACATAGCCTTACATTTCAATATTTTCTTTTGTGTATAGGTGAAACTCGTAGCTTCAATAGGGTCCTCCCACACATCCCATCTCAAGTTGCAGGATCCCATTCTTTACCAATTATGTCCTGACTTTAACTGATAACACCTTCTGAGCCTGGGACCTGGATTTTTGCAGTCATTCAGCCAACCTTATAATGAGAGCTTCAGTTTGATTTCTTGCAACGTGAGCTCTGTGGCTGCTGGAGAGAAGATTCCCTTCTACCACACACTTAAAAGCTTTAGATTGTGTATGTGCATCCAAACCTGGTCAATTTTATCACCGATTACATTGTGGTAATTCACAATTTTATCCAGAGATGCTAGGAGCAAATAACAAGCATTGTCGTTTTTCTTACTTTTTCACAAACTGTGAAAAGTTTTATATACAGAATCATCAAATCTGTTGCATTTTCTAATAGTGGATCAGGATAATTCAATGCATTTGTCTCCTTAAGTTTTTAAAATAGTTCCCGTAGTCTGTTTTCAGTATTCTCTGAACATCTAGTAGTTTCAGTAACTGGAGAGACTTCAGAAACTGTAAGCTTGGCAAATTAGCCTATTTCAGCTATTTAAAACATTCATCTTCATATTTCTGTTACTCTAGTACTACTGTATTAGTGTTCTCTAGAGGGATAAAACTGATAAAACAAAAAGTATATATATATATATACACAAACATACACATATGCATATATATGTATATAGCATGTATTACAATGGCTTACAGATTGAGGTCCAGCTAGCCTAACAATAGTTATCTTGGACCAACAGAAGATCCAAAAATCCAGTGGTTCTTCAATCCATGAGACTGGACATTCAGTCTACACTGGAATCCAGAAGTAAGCTCTGGTGAGAGTGAATGAATGGTCTTGCCAGCAATAACAAGAGAAACCAGGTAAAGAGAGCAAGCCTCTTTCTTCCATATGCTTCCTGTAGGCCTTTCCCTATAATTAGATTAGTGACTACCCTAACTACCATCCTAGAACCTACATGTAGAAACTTACGGAAGCAGATACAGTGATCCACAACCAAGCACGGGGCTGAGCTCCTGGAAATAGCTGAAGAGAGAGAAGAGGGATCATATGAGAAGCGGGGTGAAGATCAAGATTGGAAAAACTACAGAGTCAGCTGACCTGAGCTAGTGGGAGCTCATGGACTGTGGACAGACAGTTGGGGATCCTGCATGGGACCTAAGCCCTCTGAATGTGGGTGATAGTTATGTGACTTGATCTGTTGTGGGTGCCCTGACAGTGGGACCAGGACTTAGCTTGGGTTCATGAACCAGCTTTTTAGAGCTCATTCCCTATGGTGGGACACCTTGGTCAACCTTGATACAGTGGGAAGGTTCTTGGTCCTGCCTCAACTTGATATACCAGACTTTATTGACTCCCCAAGAGAGGCCTTACCTCCTCTGAGGAGCGGATGGGGGAGGTTGGGGTAGGGAGAAGGGGGGATGGAAAACTGGGACTACTATGTAAAATTTAAAAAAATATAAATAAATAAATAAATAAATAAAGCATTTATCTTTCTACCTCAGAAGAACCAGATTGAAAATGGGTCTTCCCATTTCTAATGATTTAATTAAGAAAAGATCCCTCACAGCTGTATCCATTAAAAGTCATCACAATATACTCATATAGATGTTTGTTTGTGTATGTATGTGTAATTCTATAACATTTCATTACATGTATAGATTTATGTCAAACACTGCAGTCAAAATAAAGATTAATTTCATCTCGACCAGTTGTATAACTACACACAATTCATTCTCTCTTTCCATAAGACCCTAACATGTGATTACTAGGAATTTTTGTCCATTTCTCTAGTCTGATGCTTTCAAAATATTAGGTAAATAGAATTTTACAGAGTAGGTTTAATTGAATTACCCAATTTTTTCTTATTATTCCATTTATTTTACATCTTGGTGGCAGTCTTCCTCCAATCTCCCCTCCCATTCTTTCCCCCATATCTCCCTCCTATATCCTACCTCACATCCCCTTATCTTCTGTCTCCATTCAAGAAATTGCAGGAGTACCAATAAAACAGGTATATCAAGTTGCAGTAAGACTAAACACCTCCCCATGTTTTAAGGCTGGGCAAGGTAAACCAGTATAAGGAGTAGGGTCCCAAAAGCCAGTTAAGAGAGCTAGAGACAACCCCTGTCCCCACTGATTATAGTCCCCTAAGAGAACCTAGTAACACAACTGTAACATATTTGCAGAATGCCTGGGTCAGTCCCATACAGGCTCCCTATTTGGTTCAGTCTCTGTGAGCCCCTATGAGCCCGGGTTAGTAGATTGCGTGAGTTTAAGAAATGACTTTCTTACTCAAGACACTGTCCCCTAGATTTTTGCTTTCATTCCTTTCTGTTCCTGTGCAGTAATGGTGTTTCTCAGTTTGTTTATACTTTGTGACTTATATGAATTTAACTGCTATGAAATTCATGTGATGATCATTATGTGCCACAGAAGTAATGTCATTCCATGTTAACTTTATTATAAGTTTGTTTGTGTCAGTGTCTAAGAACACTATGTGAATTATACTGAGCACATTAAGTGAAGGGGGGAATATAGATCTCTTAGCCATATTGATTTGTCTAGTCTGTGGACACCTGTCTCTACTCACTCAGACATTGTGATTTCTTTCATCTGGTATAATTATTAATATACAAATCATATATCTGTAATAGGTGTGAATTACATAGTTTCCTCATGCTCATTGTGAGTGACATGTAAAATATTTTCTATTTTTGAGTATTGACATCATAACTTGCAATCTTATTGACCAATCTTAGATACTGAAGTTTCTCAGATTTTGTAGATTCCTTCGGACTTTTTAAAATGTAACTCTCCTATCACTGATAAATAATTCCTGTTTTGCAATATGTGTGCATTTCATCCCATCACATTATTTTCTTTAGTGACCAGGACTTCTAGAACTTTGTGAATTAATCAAAGTGAGAGTGGACATCCTTGTTCTGATTTTTGTATTATAAATATTCAGTCTTTCACTGATAATTAGCTTGTGAGTTGCATTAGTTTGTAAATATTTTATAATGAGTTTCATATAGCAAGACCCTCTGTTTCTACTGTACTGAGAAATTTTATCATATGCTAGTGTTCTCATGTAAGAGTCCTCCAGAAAATCTCCGTAGTTGATAAAAAGCTTTTAGCGAAGTGGCAGGATGAAAAAATCAGTAGCCTTCCTATGTAACAGTGACAAACATGAATGAGAAAGAAACCAGGGAAACAATTCCATTCACAATTGCTTCAAAAATAAAAGGCTTGAGGTTAATCAAGGATGTGAAAGATTTCTATAATAAAAACATTAAAACAGTGAAGACATAATGAAAGACATTAGAGAATGGAAAACCCTCTCATGCTCATGTATCATTAGAATCAAAAACTCACAAAATTCAAAATCTCTTTGCCCTATCTAAAGCAATTTCCAGATTCAATTAAATCTCAATAAAAATTCCTCTGATTTTTTTGGTACTTTGAAAATTTTATTGGCCATCAGAGAAATGCATAAAAAATCACATCAAAATTTTTATCTCACCCCAACCATTAAGAGATCAAACACTAGGAAGGATGTGAAAAGGTTTCCTGAGACACTGCTTGTGGGGATAGAAGCTAGTCTAACCATATGCAAATCAATGTAGAGTAAAATAGATCAGGCATATGACTCAGCTATCCCATTCCTTAGACATTCTCCAAAGGACTCTTTCATTTTAAACTTTCTTTTATTTATTCTTTGTGTCTTTCCCATCTTGCCTCATGATCCCACCCATCTCTCCCTGCCCCCCAATCCGGGATAAAACAAAATAAAATAAGAGAAAAAGGGAGGGGGAAGGAGAGAAAGGGAAAGTCTCATCATAGAAGCTGCAGTGTGGCACAATTAATCACACAGTAAAGTCCTTTATCCATTAATTTTTTCTTGCAGGTGTTCATCCTAAAGAATCATTGGTCTAGTTTAAGGTCCCTATTCTCTGCTACCATCAACACTTGGCCCTCACTGGGCCCTCACTAGGACTCTTCCTAGATATCCTGTTGCTGCTCTGTGTTGTAAAGACCTGGGTCCGCACCACATCACCCCTACCTCTGTGCTCCAGCCTATCAAAGACAAGTGGATGTTTGGGTCAACACATAACCCTGATTCTGGTCCTGGGTAGTTACAGGGTTAATCAGCCAACCAGCTTTCCCCTGTCTTCACCACCAGTGTGAACTCTCTACCATTTGCTAGTGAGTTCTCCCCTTTTACCAAAGATCAAGGAATGGGCCAGTTCTCCTGCTTTCACATCTTCAGAGTCAGTTCTCCCATACTTATACCTTCAGGGTCAGCTCTACTGTGCTGCCCACAAGAGAGGCAGGGCCTGCTCTCCCAAAGGATGCATCTGGTGGGGACAGGGACAGCTCTCCAGCTCTTAGGATCTCAGATTCAGCTCTCACACTTTCTTCAGGTATTGATGGGCTGGATGGGGGGCACTCTTTGCCACAGCCAGGCCGCCACAAGACAGATTAGCAGTGGGGACAGATCTTCCATGCTCACAATTTAGGGGCTGGATCACCCTCACCTGTGCCAACAGGGTTGACTTTATTGTGCTGCCCAGGCAAGGGGCAGGGGCAGTTTTCCCAGGTGCTGCAGCTAGTGTGGGGACAGTCAGCTCCATCGCCCACCAAGGGTGGCATGGCCAAGGGGGGAGAGCATCTTTCCCTCACCCTCACTACCACATGGCAGATGAGTGGGGTGTGGCCAGACATCTTTCTCTCATACACTCAGAGTTATATCACCTGTGCCTGCCTCTGTCAACAGGGTCATTTCCGTGGTACTGCGCAGGCAAGGAAAAGGGTCTGCCTTCCTGAGTGGTAAGGGGGAGGATTTGTTCCCTCGTCTGTCACAGGCAGTAAGGGGTGAGCGATAAAGGGGTATTTCTCTCCCATCTACACCACCACATGACAGACAAGTAATGGGACAGTTCTCCCATGTTCACAACTTCGGGGCTGGCTCATCCACACCTCAGCCAACAGGGCTGGCTCTCTTGTGCTACAGAGATGAGGTGCAGGGCCTGTTCTCCTGAGTGTTTCAGCTGGGCAGGAGCAGCTCTCCCACTCTTATGACCTCAGCTCTCCCACCTGCCCCAGGCATTGATGGAGGCATCTCTCCCCCACCCATGCTGCCATATGGCATATGAGTGGTGGGTGAGGTCTCCCATGCTCATGTTCTAGGGTTTGGCTCACCTTTGCCCTTCTCAACAGGGTCAGCTTCATTGTGCTGCTCAGGCAAGATGCATTTTCCCATCCACTCAATATTTTATGATGATATATTGAGCTAAGATTTGCCGAAAAGATTGTTTCAAGGTTGTTACATTGCTGCCAAAGAAAGTAAAGCTCTAAATACCTGGTGACCAATTGGAGTTTTGTTTTAATCTGATTTTGGAATTATAGTAGCATAAAAGGAATGGAGAAAGGACCCTTCTTTTTTCCCACAATGTCTTGTGTGAGAAAACAGTGGCATGTCCTACTTTAAATGTTCTGTGAAATTCTCCAGTGAAACCAATAAGACCAGAAGATTTTCTTTCAAGTACATCAGAACTGTTATTTAAAATGTATTCATAGGTACACTGTAATTCAAAATATCTGTGCCATATACAAAATATCTGTGAGATTTGGAGTTGTCTTTCCTTGGGAAGTGGTTAATTTTACTAAGTCTTTGAGATGGAGCTCCCACAGAACTCATATTTTACCCACAGACAACAGGGTATGTTTTTTGTTCATAGCAGACATTGCTTATTTGGATTTTCATTCTTTCTTCTTTATCAGGCTTGCTGCATATTTGCAAAAAAAGCTCAATATTTCAAGTAATGTAACTCTGTTTTATTTGTTGTAAATTCTCTGCATTTCTGAGTTTTATACAGTTTTACTTCTTTCCTTCTTGTTTTATGTTTGCATTTATTCCTCTATCTCATTTATTTTTTATTTACATGCCTATATGTGTAGTTATATAGTGTATGTACGTGTGGTGTGTATGTATGTGTGCAGATGGTCATATACATGTATGTTTACACAAGAGGAGGATTTCGGGTGTCAACCTTAACCAATTGACCTAATTTTATTTTCTGACACAATAATCTCTTTCTGAACCCAAAGCTTGGTATTTCTTCCAGGCTGGTCGGACAGTAAGCAATCATCATTCACCTATCTCTGCCTTGCATGGTTGGAGTTTCAGGAACCAGGTACATGAGGCCATGTGTAGCTTTTACATGGGGATTTCAATTCAGGTTTGCTTGCTTTTCTAGCAGGTGCTTTCACTGAGTCCTCTCCACAGCCCTCTTCTCATTTCCCACTGTGAGCGGATAGCGTAGGGTGTGGCTGCTGGAACTCATTCAGCCAATAGCCTTTAAAATACCAGCCCACTTCAGGCATGGTCTTGTGTGTGGCGCACCAAGCCTGTCTGCGCTCTTGGGGCCACCATACAGTTCGTGAACCGAGCAAGGGGCTGGAGATTGAAACACACAAAATACAGAGACATGGGTCATCCTTGAAACAGGAATGCCCCAAGAATGCCACCTTTAGTGTGTCCAGGGGCAGCTTATATAGGGATAGCCACGCCCCAGCCAAGCGCACCAGAAACCATTCCCCTGCCATCCGGAACTCACGAGGGTCTCCTGCTCAGAGCAGCTGTAGGCACTCAGCACTCAGATCAGGGGGAAACACGTTGCTTACAAGAAATTCAGGATTTGGGGGTTCTCTACTCCCAACACTCGTGTACTATATAACAGTCACAAAGCATGTGCGGGCCTCTTGGCTGCTGGATTCAGTTTTGGTTCCCAGTGCACACAGAAGACTGTGGATCACTACTACCTTTTCTGTAAATTTATCCCCCAATAAATAAACCTTAGCTATACTCCATTCTGGGCTGGTGTGAAAATCTTTTGTACGGCAACAGAGTGCTCATTATGATAGACTATGGATTTCTGTCTCCACACTGCTTAGTTTGCAATGAATATTGAAATATTGTGTTTTCATTTTCATTAAATTCAACATCATACTTGCTAGTCCTTGAGCATTCTCCGTTGCTATGTGGAGAATTTAGAATTGTGTGATGGCTTTCCCAAGAGCTGGGAGACATTTTTTTTCTTTCTTTTTTCTTTTTTTCTTTTCTTTTTTTGGCTTTTTGAAACATGGCTCCCTGTGTAACAGTCCTAGCTGTCCAGGAACTAGCTGTTGTAGACCAGGCTGGCCTCAAACTCACGGGGATTCACCTGCCTCTGCCTCCCGAGTGCTGGGATTAAAGGTGCCCGCCGCCACCACCACCCTGCTGGGAGACTTTTTCTCATTCTGCTGTTCCTAACAGAACTGTGGTCAAAGATTATTAATTTCAATTAAGTCACCATATAGTGTATCTTTTCTGAGTGACTTACAGGATGTATTTGTTGTTATCATAGAAAAATAACATGAATATCAATTTGATCCTATTGATTTATATTATTATTGAACTCTTTGTATTTGCTAAGATTTAGTTTTTCATGTTTCTACTCTTTGTTCTCTAAGGAATGCTGTGATCTTTTTTATAATGAACCCAGTTTTAGATCATTGTTCTTTTTATTAATCCTCCTTTAAAGGGTATCACTATTTGCTTCACATGTTCTGAAGCTGTGTTCACACATTTAGGAATCCTGTTTCCTTGAAGGACTGAATCTTTTGTCCCAATTAAAAGTCAGTCTGAAGACTGGAGAGATGTCTCATTTGTCCAGGGCACTTGCTGCTCTTACAATCTGGATTTAGTTCCCAACATCCCAACATCTGCAACCTCAGTACTAGAGGACTTAATAGATCATCTCCTGGCCTCTGGTGTACCTGCAGTAGCAATTTGAACATAAATATATATAGGCAAAAACCACTCATACACATAATAAATAAATACATTTTTAAAAATAAAATTCAGATAGGAATAAAACTATTTCTGTTCCAGTTATTCACATTGTGTTCCTTTCTTTTATTTTAACCTAAGTATATCACCATGTTTAAAATTAGCTAATTTTGAATGGGATGTAGTTTTATTAGTTTTTATATCTGTTCTACAAACACCTATTGTTTAAGTAGTATATTTAAACCTTTTACACATAAATAAATTAAAAATTGCTGACATAAATCATTTAAATTTTTTTGAACTGTCAAGGTGTGGGAACATTTATGAAATTTAAGCATTTTGGGATGCTGTTTTTGCTTCTTTACTTCCAAGGTTTGTTCAATTATAATTTTCTTTTTTGTTGGAGAAAATATGATTCCTTTTTCTCTCTTTTATGTAGGATGTTTTTCAAGAAATGTGATATTTTTCCTTTTACTTCTTGGAGTGTTTTCGTACCCACAGTCACTCTTTTCTCATGCAGCGCTGTCTTTAATTCCTGTCCAAACTTTTCATAATTTTTCATTCTCTTTGTTTCACCAATTAAATTTCTCTTTCCTCAAATTGGGTTGAATGAATAATATTACACTTCACTGGTCATCTGTATTTGTTCATGGTTGCTGTTAGCTTATCTATGGAGTTATTTTCTGTTATTTATTGTGCTTTTACTTAAACTTCTGTATGATTACTTATTAGTGTCTGTTTTCTCCCCCTGAGTCTTTTATGTTTTGATGGGACTCCTTGTATTTTAGAAATATCTATCTTCTAATGGTGCATCTCTATCTCACATTTATGGGCTCTCTTTCTATGCTTGTAATTGTTTTGGTTCATAGTGATTGCTTCTCTCCCTTGACAGTTTGTACTATATGATCCTCAGGGACTGGAACACAGGTTCTTCTCAAAGCAAGCAGAATTAGTAATGTCCATATTACTCGTGTTCCCTCTGTTAGTACAGTATATAAAACATGGATAGTTATAGAGGACCTCATGTATGGGGGTAAGAATTAGGAAAAAGGTGAAAGATTTATACGATCTGAAGAGAAACCAGAGTATAAAAAGAAAAAAAGAAAAAGATGCTGCATACATGCTTAGGTTCCAGATGTATTTTTGAATCCCTTTACACTTTATTCGGTGTCAAAAACTGATCTTAAGGATTTGATGTTTTGTATAACTCCATATTTGACTCAAAAAAAAGAATTAGGAAAAATAAAAAATCAGAATGTCCCACAAGGCCTCAACCATATACAAAGAGCTACAGGCAATTAAAAAAATCTGATATTATGAGAAACAGTCTCCCCAGCAATTAGTTATTCAATGCCAAATGATCAGCTCTGAAACCATATCATATGAGTAATGTTTTACAGATTGAGCAGGTTATGTTTAGAAGTATATACATGTACATACATACATATATACACATATAACAACAGTGAGAAAGGAGGACCTGAATTAGAAAGAAAATAAGGAGGGATCTATGGAAAGATTTGGAGGGAGAAAAAGGAATAGGAAAAATATGCAATTATACATAATTTTGAAAAATTAAAGAAACAGTGGGGCAAAAACCTGCAATGGATCCAGAATCCAGAGTGTGGGAGCTCCCACTTTAGCAGTGAGCTAGGCATGGTCTCCCATGGACTGTCCACAGTGCTGAGTTCCAGAGAATGCATATGTGTAGTCAATTCCAATCCTGGTCTAGACATGTGGAAGAACACTGTGGTTCAGTTGCCTGTCATGCAGGCTCTGCAAAGCAGCTCTAAAGCCTGCTTTGGAGTGATGTAGGAGGGTCATCTGTCTTATGTGTTACTTTCATTGGTTAATAAA
>LOJH01037724.1:0-15352 GCA_001685095.1 Ellobius talpinus | reverse complement strand
AGCCCTTATATCAAGAGCCAAAAAACGAACATTTTACCTGAAGACTAAAAACTGTGAGCTTTCAAAACTACATTGTGAGAATGTTAAAGCATGGGGTTTTTTTTTACATTTTACAAATTTTACATTTTACAGTTCTGGAATGTTACTATTATTTTTATTAAGTTTTTACTTTGAAAACTAACAAACACAAAGACAAACCAAAACATAAACATAATATATTTGGGAATGTGGTGCATTTGCATTTCAGAATATGCGTTTGGTGGTGGACATGCGAATGCTGGTGTAGACTAAATGTTATCTAACACTCTCCGTGGGTGTCAGCAGTTTATACATCTATTTGATGTCAGTGTGATAGACTAGAAACATGAAGGATTTATTTAGTGTTCCATACATTGTATTAGGATTTCAAATTTCATGTGAAGATTTTCTTATAATCCAGAACTTGGCTATAGCTACTTCATAGGAAGAAATAAAGTAGAAATTCTAGTGTGGAATAATCTGTTTGCTCAAAGACAGGTCTCCATACTGAGAAAAGTGATAAATACCTGTTGGCAATTTATAGAGCTAGATAAACATATTGAAACTAAGCTTACAATTCCTGAACTATTAACCCACTCATACATAGTTAAACATTAAGATGACTAAAGAAGATGAATGGGCTTGTTTTCAAACACCCCTTAAGATTGGAAATTTTCTCCTGCAAAGATTAAATTTCTTGAACAAAATCATCGTGCTTCTGGCATGGCATGCAGAGCTCTATTGGGAGTTTCATTTTCAACAACTGTAAGACTGCCAAGAGATGTTATAAAGTAAATGGATACTCAAAAATAAATTTAAAAAAAAAGATTTACAGCTTATTTTCATTTTCATTATCTTTGATATAAAGGTTAATTTTGGCAATACTATTAACTTCACATGTATTGTAGAACAAACTGGAAGTCAAATGAGGAAAACGTACCATCTCAGTTTTAGGATCTTTGAGATGTTTCAACTATACATTCACATTATGTTAACCACAATTTTGGATATTTTCTTTGGAACATAAATCATTATAAAATGAGTTTAAGTAATACAAATATTTCTATTATTGACCTCTTTGAGGATCTCAATTCATTGACAAAGATGCTTGTTTATGAAACTATGGCTCTCTCCTCAGTTCCTTAATGAGGGATCAACCATACTTCATGAAACACATCTTACTTTTGATAATTTAGAGTTATTTTGGATCAGAGAGGAATCCAAATTGAGATAAATTGATGAATTTTTCTACACTAAGATGCAATCTAATTTCAAATCTAGCCTGACCTTTTTCCTGAGGGCAAACGAACACCTCTGAGCTATTTTGTCAGATTACAACCAGATTAATAAATTATTATACGCTTTCACTCTCAGCGTGTCTTCCTTGAAAATTTGCACTTCATTTATCATAGTTTTCTGTAATCAAATACTTTGAAATGCTACTAGATGTTCTTTAGATGTTAATGTCATGGAAACAGGTACAATGAAGGCACAGAACACATCACAAAATCTTCCCTCATGACACACTTAGGACACATTCCTCATGATATGTCATGCTACCTATACTTTCTTCTCTCCCTACTATGTGTAACTTAAGAAGGCTCATAACAAACCATTCTTAAATTTCTATAAAGGTACAGAGTTTTTGTCATTCATTCATATGGAATTACATTCCAGGAATAGTCACCATTGTCATTTACAACTGTCTGTAGTCTAGATATAGAATAAGACATTGAAGTTGTATATATTGTTGTTAAAATTCTGCAAGAAAATATTCCCCTACTTTAAAATATGGACATATGTGATGGTTCTTCACCCATTTATATACAGGCAGCATTAAATGGACTCTGAAGGAAAAAAAAAGTCGAGCGGAGGCAAGGAGGAGCTAGCACGGGCTTGATCAGAACACAATATATTTAGTAATGAAATTCTCAAAAAATTAACTTGCAAAGTACACTGCATTGAAATGTTCTAAAACATTCAGATCTTCTGTATTGTTTTACTGGTCCATAATAAAGTTTGAAAATGTAGATGCAAATCTAAACTATACCACACATCTGGAAGAAGAATAAGCCTTAAAAGATATATATTCTTTAAATTATATGTGATTTAACAATATCAGTTTCACTTACCAAAATGGTAAAATGTACCAACTCTATAAATGAAATAATATGATTCTTATGTGGTACACATTTAGCCCTTTAACAGTTCAAGAGCCAAGTCAGGGTTTGTCTTACTGTATAAAAAAAGAAATCCACTGAAGATGCAATTTTAACATGATAGACTTCATTATTCCATTCCTCAGGTCGTTTTTCATTTGAACACCACATGTATTGCCGGGGGGGGGCTCTAACAATAACAAAGCTACTCTTTCCATGAGCATTAACCCCACCCAGCCTGGCCTTAAAAAGCACCTTTGTCAGGTTAATGCTCACTACTCAGAAAGCACTAGTTTCCTCACAACTTCTTGGTTTCTCATGGTGCTTCTTCTTCATCTCCATATCCAGACATCTTTAAGATCACTTTTTTTCTGAAAGGTTTTGTGCACATATTTTTTTCAACTCAATTCTTATTCACTTCTAGCATGTAGCTACTTTGCCAGTATGAGGCTTCCCTATTGCCCCTGGATCTAACAAAGCCACTCATTGCACGTTTCATGTTTCCTATACTGCATACTACATGCTACACATGAAGATCATTCCATTTCTGTGGCTGCTTTCCTTTAATGATCACTAAGTAATCCCAAGATTAAATGCTTGTAAGTTGTTCACTATTCAAATTATATCTTTTGAGCAGAAGGTAAAGGGAAAAAATAGGCGATGTGATTCTTTTATTTTAAACATGTTTATAAGTGTCTTTGGCACAGTGCTCATTTGAAAAGAATAGCTATTTTTATCATACTGCAACTAATGAAAGCCAATTTAAAAGCATTTGAATCCTACAGAAATATTGTATTTCTTTGTGTGCTTTTCATTCTAAACTGTGTCTTGATGAAACATTAAGTTTGAAAAGTTTGTCCTCTTTTGCTTCACTAAATCACACCACAGAGAGTTGGAAAAGAACCAAATTAAAAGACCTTATAAAATTAGGTTTTAAACTAATGTCAGTGTCTGGGTGTGGACAAAAAGATGGACTTTAGTTTTCAAGCTAAAGTCAATGAGTGGGTGTGGAAAAAAAGATGGACATTAGTTTTCAAGCTAAAGACTCAATGTGTCGATGTGGCAAAAAGATGCACATTAATTTCCTTGGGAAAACATCTTAATTTTCAGTCTGTATTAAAAAGCAATGCTCTACTTCTGGGATAGTCCTGTCACCGTAAACAGCCTAGAAAGAGAAGATGGGGAAGGGCTCTACACAGGTAGACAGTTGAGTCCATGGTAAGACCAAAATCACTTATTGTCACAGTTGAATTTTCCATAAAACACATGAATTTTACTTTGATATTTTATTTTCTAATGTATTCCAAGTATTTGCAAACATAGAATTATAAGACAGGTGTAATATATTTTAGTGTTTAAAAAAATGATAAATTGAACAAACCATGAAGAAAATACCTTTAAATTACATGGAAGAAAATTTGAATAAAAATCTCACTGAAGTAGAAAAAATTATTATTTTCTATCAAAATGAAATAAACTAGATATAATTTATGAGTATGTCCTAAATCCAATTCAAATCCATTTTAGGGCATTCACCTCAATTCAGGAGTGGATTTCTATTCGGATCACTTACTAGACTGTGTGAATATTCAACACATATGATTGTAGCTTCATTATAGAGAACCCTGTGATTGTTACTAATAAATATCACAGGAAACCATGACAGCATTGCATCTAAAATATGAGCTTCAGAAATCCTCACTGTAGCAAAGAACATTCACTTTGCCACAATTGTCTCTAAGAGTATATATAGTGGTTCTTTGGAGGGAAATTTTTAGTAGAGATTATGAGAAAAAGTACAGAACAGAGATAGGTTTGCATAGGACACAGCTGCATAACGAATGTTTGGGAACACTCAGTTAATAGTTATGGGTTTAGTTAGCTACGGATATGAAGAAGTGGCTGAATGTGATTGTCTAAGGTATTCTATGAAACAACTTTATAATCATGTCTGTGCATGGAGAGTTACACCAACTGGAGAAATTTCAGACCATCTGATTGAACATTGCCTTATTCTTTCGAGTGTAAAATAAACTGACTCAAGATTGCTACCTAATCTGGACCATCCAGATGGCCCCACTAGATATCCAACTGATGAGACAAGGTATTTCAAGTATTTTAATTGTATTTTATGCTCAATTTTCATGTATGTATTTATTGAATGAACTACAGTTGTTAGAAGGAAAATCAGGAAACACTTTCACTTTGTCATTTCAACACCAAAACTTATAGCATTAACCCTCCATTTTCTAGTTGGACTACATTTGTGGCAGGTAAAGTGACTTTTGTATATAGTTTAGATCTTAAGAGTATAAAGTTTAAGCATTAAAAACTTTGGTTTTACTGAAATTAAAATGCAATCTTTCACTCAATCCAGAGTTGCTCCGTTTACTAATACTTGAACCTGATTAAGGTTAAAAACACAACAGAGTGGAAATATCCTTCATGTTCTCACTCCTGAATGCGCTTCATATGTCTGTAGTCTACAAAGAGAACACTCAAATGTGAAGCCAAGGCCATATGTAGCTAGTGCATTTGTTGGCAGACATTAGCCTGCACCAGTGAAAGGAGCCCAAATATATTTTCTCACCCTAGTGGATTACATTCTGTGTTGTTCAAAAACTAAACCATGAAGAAAGCTGGTAAGGTTTTCTTGGGAGATCATGATGCCCCCTTCTTATTTTTATTGTATTCTATCCTCTTTCTGTTTCTTTATGGTGACCTTTAGATTATTCAAGGTTTATTCTTATCCAGTCTACTCTTTGACTATATGTAACTGTAATGCACAGTGCATCTTTCTCTTCATCTATGCTTTTTAGAAATCTTCAAGTTAGAATCAACCTTGCTCCTCAATTATTGTGGTCCTAATTTTAATATATATTTGTATGTTTTAAGCATACCTGTGCATAATACATAAATATACAAATATATATAACATAATGCAACACATAAATATATATATATACAAACTATACATAAATAAATACATAAACATCATAATCATATTGTAAAGAATCTGCTATGATCTGTTCATCTTTAAACATTTAGCTAAATGAAAGAAAAAAGGATAAAGAACAAGTTCTGAATAAAATGTCAAACATTTCTTTAGCTACAATGGGACAGACATATTTCACTTGTTTCTCATTCTTTTAATCTTCTAGATTCAAATCTAACTGAAACAGAAAAAATATAGAATGTATCATTTGTACATTTTTCTATATATATTATATACACACACATATATATCACAAATGATTTTGATTTTGCACATAATAACTATAAGTATATTTGTTATAAGATGGGATATTGGATATATTCACATATTTTTAATTATTAAATCCAAAACCTACCATATCTGTCACTTCAAACACATTGTTTCTTCATATCAAAAGTACTTATGTTTTTGCTTAAACCTTTTTAAAATATACATGATATTATTACTTACATTCAATGCACTATGTAATAGAAACTCATTGTTTGCTTTTCTTTTATAGTAGTAGTGACTTTAAATGTAGTCTTTTTGATTGCTTACTTATGAATGTATTAAAGCATTGAAATGAATTATTTTCAGTCTCTAAGAAATATTAAACATTATTGGAGCTGAATTAGTTTGTAAAATCAATCTGTTGTTCTTATTAAGTGAAACTATGATAGAGTGAATTGATGGTTAAAACACAGGGAAGATTTAAATTTATTGTGTTCTATCACTGGGCTCTTTATACCTAGATATTTTGATTTTATAAGAAACTTTTTAAAAACTTCATGAACATAAACTATGAAGATGAACTTTTTAAAAACTTCATGAACATAAACTATGAAGATGAACTTTTTAAAAACTTCATGAACATAAACTATGAAGAAATTTCCCATGGGATGTTTCTGAAGAATGAAATAATAAAAATTTACTTGGTCTATATAATTAAGAATGTTTTTTAAAATGTGCGCAAGATACTTAGTACTCTTAAAGTTCTTCTCTGATTTGAAGGACTTTTAACCTAAATTTTTTAGAACTCTAAATGCAGAGGCAAAATAAAATCAAGAGACAAGAGTTCAAATAACAAAATTTAAGTTACCTAAAATTTAAAAAAATAAAGGTATGCCAAGAATAAGCACATTATCAAATCTTGATTGCAGTGCTAAAACTGCCTTTATGCTCACATTATTTCCTCAAAGTTTATTATTATACAAAGTATATTACGAATAAATGGTCTCTGAGAAAGCCATTATTTTTTTTTCAAATAAATTTTTAGATGTTGGTAAATAAATAACTCTTGGTCAAGACTATCTGATTATACTAAAATGTATTTTGCTCCATATTTTACAGTATGCATTTAATTAGCTTTAATAAGAGATATAAAAAGTTCAATACTAACTAATATTCTATTTGCAAGTCGGTTATAGGGCTGGAGAGATGATTCAGAAGTTAAGAGTACTTGCTGCTCTTGCATGGGATCCTAGTTGGATTCCCACCTCCCACAAGACAGCTCACCACTGTCAGTTATTCTTGACCCCTATGATCAAATATACTCACCTGGGGGAGCCTTTGACTAATGTTTGATTCAATGGATGCAATTCTTTTCAGTAACCTGTAATGCTGCCTTAGACTTGAGCAAGTGGTAGCTAAACACTTTCCTGGCAATACTTGAAATCCTAACATTCCTTTACCCTCAAACTCTCACCTCTGGTTGTTTTATGCTGCTACAAAGACAACAAGCTAATTAATACAAAAGGGATATTACATCTGATATTTATAACAGAAATGGAATTTTAGATTCAGATACTTGGCTTTGGCCCACCATCTGAATGATATGTGCTCTGAAGTTCTTGTTTGATTTCCTAGTTGCAGGTGAGTAGCACAGCTTCCAAGTTTGCCATACTTTTTACAAAGCAGGGAAGAGAAAGGGGAGAAGTGCTGGGCACATTCGTGAAGAGATAAAATATTTCCCTAGTGCTCCAGCAAAATTTCTCTTTCTCATCATAACTAAAAACTGTATTCTGTAAGGAATTTCTTTTGTGATTTGCAGGCAAAAATTCCAGTCTTTTGTATTCCAGGCCAGACTGAGGAAACCTGTATAACCGTATAACCAAAGACAACAGAGATCAAAGTAAAAGGCAGCCAGAGCTGCAGAAGTGTTAAAACAGGGGCAACAATTTGATTGGGACTAGAAACTGGTGGTCCTTGGAAGACAATCAAAGGAGTTGAGCTAGTTCTTTTATTTATTCATTTGTTTGTATATTTATTCATTTATTTTAATGGTCTTTATTTATTCCTAAATATATAAATGCATTAGGTCTATAGTGGTGTTTTTCTTTCTTTTTTTAATTTTTTGTATAATATATGTTGACAGAGCTTTCTGACCCAGCCAGTCCTGCAGATGTTCAGTCACAAAGAAACACACAGAGGTATATATTCATTATAAACTGGTTGGCCTATTAGCTCAGGCTTCTTATTGACTAACTCTTACATATTAACCCATAATTCTTGTCTGTATTAGCCACATGGGTTGGGATCTTTTATCAGTGAGTCATTCTCATCTTGCTTCCTCTGTGTCTGGGTAACGACTGCAGACTGAGCCTTTCCTGTTCCCAGAATTTTCCTATTCTGGTTGCCTCACCTATACTTTCTACCTGGATACTGGCCAATCAGCATTTTATTAAATCAATATAATTGACAAATCTTTACAAGGTACAAGACCATTGTCCCACAGCAAATGTATAATTTGGACATATTCTTTTTTTCTCTCTAATCTCCTCTCAGCTCTTCCTTATTCTACTCATTCAACACTATATTCTTTCTCTCCCCAACAAATAAAGAAAAAATGAACAAAGAAAGTAACACACTCATACAACACACACACATACATAAAACAATCAAACAAATAAATAAAAATAAAAAATAATACTTTGTTATTCATTATCCAACTAATTCTGAGCATGTGGCCTACCCTGCAGTGTTGTTGGTATATACAATCTCTCTTCATTGAATAGAACTGATTTTTCCTCTCCTACAAATTATCAATTTCAAATAGCTCCTTGGTTAGGAGTAAAACTTATGTATGTCCTCTTCTCCATGCTGGAATTTTGTCTGGTTTAAATTTGTGAAAGATTTGTCCATGAGTCATAACCTCTGGATTGATCCACATAGAAATCCTGTTGTGCCTAGAAGATGCTATTATTTTGGAATTGTCCACCATCAAAAACCTAAACAATGAAAAGAACACACACTCACACACACAAACACACACAGGCACACACTAACACACACACAGGCCTACAGAAAAACAAAACAAGTAAACAAAAAAGAACAGTTTGTGTTGAAATTTGACTCTAGCAATCTTTTTGCTGCCTCTTCTGATTAAGGTGTCTAACCTTTGAGGGAATGGATAATAGACAAAAGAACAATATTAAAATTAATACTCAGAAATATATAAAAATAAAAAACAAAACAAATACTAGAAAAATCAATGTTAAAATAGGGTGTTAGCAACTACTTTTAGGGATCATAATGAACTAAAACTCAGAGAAAGAAGATGAAAAAAGAAGTAATTAGAATAATCATTGATCTAATAATGTGTGTGCTTATTAAGAATATGAAAAAATCAATTAATGAAAGGCAATGTGCGACAAGGCAAGTTAGACCAAGATCAAAGGAAAATGGTGTCATAGATTCTTTGGAGTTGAAGGGCAAGTGAATCTTTTTTTTTTAATTTAAATAACATTTATTTCATTTATTTTACAAACCAACCAGTTTCTTCTCCTGTTTCTTCCCCTTTCCTATCTTCCCCTTCCCCATACACTCTTTCTTCATCTTCATTCAGAAAGGGACAGTCCTCTCTTGGACTTGCACAAAGCATGGCATATCAAGATGAGAGAGGACCAAACTCCTCCCCGATTCAAGGCTTGGAGATATAATCCAGCATGGCGAACAGGTTACCAAAAGTTAGCTAAGCACCAGGGAGAGGTCCTGCTCCCACAATTAGAAGTAGTACTAAGAGATCAAGCTACACAACTGTCACACACATGCAGAGGGCCTAGGTCAGTCTCATTAGGGCTTCCTGACTGTTAGTCCAGCATGCATGAGCTTCTGTGTGCCAGGTAGCTGTTTCTGTGGGATCCCCCATTATGACCCCTTGTCTGGTACAGTACCCCCTCCATTTCTACCCACAAGACTCTACGAGTTCAGCACAGTGCTTGACTGTGGATCTCTGCCAACACTTCCATCAGTTACTGGATAAAGTATCTCTGATGGCAATTAGGGAAGTTAGCAATCTGCTTAGAGTAAATTCAGGTCAGGCACCCTCTCCACCATTGTTAGGATTCTTAGTTGGGGTCATCCTTGTGAGTTCCTAGGGGTTTCCCTGGCACTAGATTTTTCCTTGATGTCAAAATGGTACCCCTTATCAAGATGTCTCCTTTCTTACTTTCCCTATTAATCCTGCCTTCTGCACCCAGCCTGCCCAACATACTCCTTCTAGTTTCTATTCCTCTTTCTCGTCAATCCCTGGCCCAAGTTTATTCAGAAGATCTTTTCTTTTCTACTTCCCCTTGAAAGGGGGCATTCCTCTTTGGGCCCTTCTTGCTATCTGGTCTCTCTGGAGCTGTGGAATGCAGGTTGGCTATCCTCTACTTTACTTCTAATAACCACCTGAGTGAGTACATACCATGTTAGTATTTCTGGGTCTGGGTCACCTCACTCAGAATGATATTTTCTAGCTCCATCCGTTTTTCTGCAAATTTCACCACCCCACGTCTAACACAGGGCTGATAGCTGAAATTTATAAAGAAGTTAAGTATCAGAATACCAAATAATCCCATTAAAAATGGTATACAGGTCTCAACATAGAATTCTCAACAAAAGAACCTCAAATGATCAAAAAACACTTAAAGAATTGCTCAACATTCTCAGTCATTAAGGAAATGCAAATGCAAATGATCTGAGATACCATCTTACACTTGTCAGAATGACTAAGTTCAAAATCACTGATGACTACTTATGTTGAAGAGGATGTGTGGGACTGTGTGTGTGTGTGTGTCTCTGTGTGTGTCTGTGTGTGTCTGTGTGTGTGTCTGTGTGTACAACCCTAATTGCAAAGAGGAAAGGAACTTAAGGAAGTTCTTGAGTAAAGCAAATAAGAAGAGATTTTTGTAGTTTTTGATATTGTTTCTCCTATAGTTAACAAGGGGACTTAAGAAAGCTTATGAGAAAACAGCAGCATGAAGTTAGATATTTAATAGGAAATAATGAATAAACATTCTTAGTTTTTCCATACACATTTTATTTTTCACCGGTCGGTTATAGTAATGTAAGTCACGACATATAGACAGAATATCACAACTATGGACAATTGAAAAATGCTTCAAAGAGGTCTGACACATTATGAGTTCAGTTATTAATGTTGTGATGGTGATTGTAGTGTCAGACTTTTACATTTCTTTCTTTACAAAAAGTCACTTACCAATGATCCAGCAGTAACTCTGAAATTACGAATGAACTCAGAAGTCTATGTATGCATCTGTCTTCAAACTTCATAGAATTAATATAAGGACAAATGTCAGCATCTAGAGAGTGAGAGAAGAATGTGTCCCTGCCACTGAGAGCTCACTTGACAAAAGAGTCCCCAAGACTGGGGCAAGTTGGGTTTGGCAGGAACAGAAAGCTTCTGATTGTCAAACTATGCAAAAGGAAGAAACAGTTCCAGTAGCAAACTAAGTTGAGATTGTGATTTGATCAGCAACAGTAAAGATTCTTCTTATTAGTGTTCACCTCTGTAATTTCCTTCTACTTAGATATTAAACTTGTGCAAGAGGAATGAACTCTCTTATATTTACATACAGAGTCTAACAAGTCTGATTTGGAAAGGAAATGATATGCAAATAAAATCAACTAAGGCACTTAATACTAACAACTGATTTTTTAAAAACATTTAAATACACTAATTAATAAATTATTTAAATGTGTGCATAGCTTGTCTTGCAATATATTGAATCATTAATTGCTAGATTTTGGGCATTATATTATCATTATTTTTCAATCAGGAAAGATAATTGTCAGTAACAAGGGAAACATGAATTCATTATTACAGATCAAATGCAGCCCATGTATTTTTGCCTTTGGAGCCACTAATGACTTTAAAATATTAATTAATGTAGCCATAGTTTTAAAAGTATTTAGAAAAAGCACTCTATAGATTCAAATATGATAAAAATCAGTAATGACTAAAGAGCCTATAATGAAACAATTCAGGATTAGTAATTATATATAATAATGTAGCAGATAAAATATTACTCGTCCCTACAGAATATAACATTTTACATTAATTTTCACAATAATTGTAAAGATAAAGCCAATGAAACTTCTAATCGAATCTTAAAGTTCTAAGGACAATGTGTATTCTATCAAAATTAATATTTTTTTTCAAATTCATATGAAGTATATTCAAAATTGGGAACACACTTCTTCCTCTAATATTTAGGCATGACTTTTGTCATGAAAAGGTCTCACAGACTAATATTTATTACTTATTGATTTAATGCATGTGTCTGTTACAGAAAAGTCCAGGCTCAAAACTTTATCTGACAAATAAAGGAGATGAGATCAATTAAGTGCTTCATTATACTGCAGTATTAATTATGCTGTATATCCCAAACAAAAATTCTACACTGAATAAATGTTTTAAAATAAGGACATTACTAACTGCAGAACTTGAGAATGTGGTTTGTCATCTGATGATGAGTACTAATTATTAAGTTGATAGAATTTAAAACTACCTTGGAGTTTAATCTCTAGAAATGTCTTAGAGAATTATTTCTGAGTGCAATGATTAAGTTGGGAAGACTTACCCATCGCAAGTACCATCATAACTCAGGTAGAAAATCCTTGATTGTACCAGACTAGAGAATATAATCTAATCTGGACATGCATTCTTGTGTTTTTCATCTTCTGTAGGTACAATTCACTCAGTTGTTTCAGGCTCCTAAGGCCTTGATGCCAATGATGGAATGTTCCTAAAACAGTGAGACAAATACAAGCTTTCTCTTAAATGGCATATGTCTGAGTACTTTTATCACAGCAAAAAAGAAAGAAACTAATACAACTTTCAATCAGATTTTGCTAACATAAAGGTATTATTACACACATTTATCAAAGTTTTTACTTCATACAAAACTTTAAATATTAATTTGCAAGACACTGGTAATGTAAATTTGTATTGTTGTATATATCCAAGGACTGAACAATAAGCTCAATAATGTCTGTAGTTTAAACAAGTATTTTTATAATTAGGGTTTTTAATAAACTAAAGTTTTTTTAAACAGAAAAATGTCAACTTTTAAAATGTTCATTATCTTATGTTCTACTATATTATGTTCTATCTTATTTTATTGAATTTAGTTACGGGGTTATTCATAAGTTTTATATAACCCACACTAGTTTAGTACTAGATATAGCTGAGGATGACCTTGAACTCTATATCTTTGTACCCCATCAACAAAGTTGTGAAATGTTTCACAGCCCCCTTGGCATGATCAAGTGTTATAAAAATTAATTAAGCATTTTAAATCTTAGGAGATAAATAACAATAAAATATTATTGAAGTCAAATTTTTAATTCATAAAAGAAGCACCAGTGGTAGGCCTAATGATTTTCAATTGGTTAAATGTCTAGGTAAAGGAAGAAACATGAGGATTCAGCTTATTTTTAAGTTGATCTCTGTTTTTTTACAACAGTTTAATCTGAATTTAATAGGAAAAAAATTAATGAAACACACGTTTGCCATTACTGTGTCCCTGAAGTCTGAAGATCACTAAAGCAAGCTATATAAACACAAGAGGTAACTATTGGACAGAGATAAAATAAATGACATTTCTTAAATCTGGTAAGATTTTCTATACAGAAGAACAGAGAAATTCCCCACCTGGACTAGACAGATAGATGGAAGACCAAAGAAGAAAAATAATTGTTGGATATATTAAGAGTTTTTAGGAGTCTTGATAAGTGCTAAGTCAGTCAAAGAAAATGTTGTCTCTTAATTTGCTTTATAGGTATGAAGATTAGCAAGGCTAAATTTTTTTGCAAACCAGTAATATATGTATCATTTGGTTTATTGGGATTGTTGAATATTAACATATAAGCTATAACTGACATTACTTTGCTTGAGATAATTTTTAACTATTTAATTCAGAGAGTGTAGAAAATCTAAGCACAAAATAAGAGGGATCAGGGAGCCGAGGAGAACTTAGGTTGTAGAATCAACTAAGCAGAGATCATGAGGGCTGAAAGAAACTGAAAAGACAATCCTAGAGCGTGCATGGTTTTGTATTAGGTTCTCTGTATATATATATGTATATGTGTGTGTATATATATATATATATATACATATACATATACATATATATATGTGTGTATATATATATTGTAATTGTTGGTTTAGTGTTTTGGGCTAACTTCTGACAGCTGGTGTGAGCTATCTCTGACTCTTATGCCTGCTCTTGGAACCTTTTCCTGCCTACTGGGATATGAGGGGTTGTGTCTGGTCTTATTGTGTCTTGTATCCTATATGATATTCCTGTCAAGTCTGCTCTTTTCATATGAGAGAGAGGAGTGGGAGGAGGTGAGGGGATGGATCGAGGGTAGAGGGGAGGAGCTGATTGAAACTTGGAGAAATATAAGGAAGTGAGCCTGTGCTGGAGATGAATTGTATGAAAGAAGAATAAACAAAAATTTAAAAGATATGAAAGTGGATCCAATATATTTTGAATTGACAAGATAATCATAGACATATTTTGGTGAATACTGAATAGACAATCGGTATTATTTAAACTCAGCTGCTTACAAGTGTCCCTGGAAATGGAAGGTTTCATGATTGGTTTCTTGCATAACTTGTTATTTCAATGGATAATTGTGTGTTTTCCTTATCATTATTTTTAGAAAGTTGAAATAATAGTATCTATGCAATGTTTATCTTACTAAGTTTAAGTGGGTAACTACAGAACAACATGACTGCCATTATCCCAGTAAAGTCAATCTCTTGCCCATTCTTTAGACTTTGCTTATTTTCTTTAATCATCCCGTGTTTTTCAGAAGTTGCTGAAAATGTTAATTATTTGGAAACACCTTTTTTCAACAATTCTTCCTCATATGAAACAGATTTTCCTATATACATTCTTTTAACCATACATGTATAAGACTAAAAGCAGTATTACAGGTGTGTTTAGAGTTTTTAGACTGTTGAAATTTTATTATCCAAATCATACTGTAAGCCAAATTTCAGCCAGGTACTTATTATTGTACTAGTAACCCTTGCAAGAATTTATAATGCTCTGTTTAGAAAAAATATACTTTTCACTGCTTTGAATTAAGTTTGCCAGGAATTTTTTTCTGTTAATAACATAAAATGGCTTGCAATCAATATATTTTCAATTACAAAATGATTTTAGGCAAGGTCTGTATTACAAGAAAGTGGATCCACTAGTTCAGCAGATTTTCTAAAAGATTTTGTTATACAGACATTTTTACAATTTGTAAATCCTAAAAAGGAAAGAAAATGCAGTTCTTTGTAAAGATTTTCTCATAGTATATCATTCCACCTTAACTTCCATGCAATCTGATTTTCGGTTATAAGTCTAATCTTTCAAATTGTTTGTAACAAGGAAAGATTTCTTCGGCAAAGAAAAGTGTCAATAAAATAAAGCTACATTTTTATTCTTCTAAAGCAACTACATCAAACCTGGAAGTGTTTAAAGAAATGAAACTTAGAAAGCCTTTATTATTTTATATGCCATTTTTCAATATTTTGTGTTTAGAATCATCATAAATCTGTATAGGCACAAGTTTTTCCTCATATTTGAATGTTTCCTCTGTCCATCTGTCACATCTTAGCCTTTTTTTTGCTTTGGGAATTGAGATGCTTTGATTAAACATGGTGCATAATGGATGATAACCAAGAGCTCTAGCACTGAGCTGAATTCCTGGGCCTTTATATTTCCTTTCTCATTTAGTCAATATCTTTCTACTTTATTAAAATAGAAACTACTTTACCTAAACAGGCTATATTTTTAAACAATGTATCTATTTAGTAAAGCTCATTGCAAAGAAATAGATATGATAGATATAGACAGTAGATAGATATGAGAGATAGATGATAGAATAGAAGAAAATGAAAGAAAGAAAGGAAGGA
>LOJH01037722.1:5285-16479 GCA_001685095.1 Ellobius talpinus | reverse complement strand
TTGTTTCCAGGTTCTGGCTATTACAAATAATGCTGCTATGAACATAGTTTAGCATATGTCCTTGTGGTATGATTGAGCATCCTTTGGGTTGGATATATACCCAAAAGTAGTATTGCTTTTTCTTGAGGTAGATTGTTTCCTAATTTTCTGAGACATCATCATACTGATTTTCATAGCACCTGTACAAATTTGTACCCCCACCAACAATGGAGGAGCATTCCCCTTACCCTACATCCTCTCCAGTATAAGCTGTCATCAGTATTTTTGATCTTGTCCATTCTGACAGGTATAAGATAGAATCTCAGAGTTGTTTTGATTTGCATTTCTCTGATGGCTAAGGATGTTGAGCATTTTCTTAAGAGTCTTTCAGCCATTTTTGATTCCTCTGTTGAGAGTTCTCTGTTTAGGTATATACCCCATCACCCTTCACAATAGCCACAAATAACATAAAATATCTTGGTGTAACTCTTACCAATCAAGTGAAAAACCTGTGTGCAAGAACTTTAAAACTTGGAAGAAAGAAATTGAAGAAGACACCAGAAACAAAAAAAAGGAAAGATCCGCCCCTGCTCTTAGGGAGGTAGAATTAACATAGTAAAAATGTCAATTTTACCAAAAGTAATCTACAAATTCAATACAATACCCATCAAAATCTCAACAAAATTCTTCACAGATTTGAAAGAACAATACTCAACTTCATAAGGAAAAACAAAGAGAAAATCCAGATAGCCAAACAATCCTGTACAACAAAATAATTTCTGGAGATATCACAATCCCTGACTTCAAACTCTACTATAGAGCTACAGTAATGAAAACAACCTGGTATTGGCATAAAAACAAACCAATGGAATCAAATCAAAGACCCAGATATCAATCCACACAGCTACAAATACCTGATTTTGACAAAGAAGCTAAAAATATAGAATGGAAGAAAGAAAGCATATTCAACAAATGGTTCTGGCATAACTGGATATCAACATGTACAAGAATGCAAATAGATCCATATCTACTGACATGCACAAAACTCAAGTCCAAATGGATCAAAGACCTCAACATAAAGCTAACCATACTGAACGTCATAGAAGAGAAAGTGGGAAGTACACTTGAACGCATTGGCACAGGAGACCACTTTCTCAATATAACCCCAGCAAAACAGACACTGAGAGAAACAATTAATAAGTGGGACCTCCTGAATTAAAAGCTTTTGTAAAGCAAAAGACACAGTCAACAAGACAAAATGACAGCCTACAGAATAGGAAAAGATCTTTACTAACCCCNCATGCACAAAACTCAAGTCCAAATGGATCAAAGACCTCAACATAAAGCTAACCATACTGAACGTCATAGAAGAGAAAGTGGGAAGTACACTTGAACGCATTGGCACAGGAGACCACTTTCTCAATATAACCCCAGCAAAACAGACACTGAGAGAAACAATTAATAAGTGGGACCTCCTGAATTAAAAGCTTTTGTAAAGCAAAAGACACAGTCAACAAGACAAAATGACAGCCTACAGAATAGGAAAAGATCTTTACTAACCCCACATCAGACAGAAGACTGATCTCCAAAATATACAAAGAAACTCAAGGAAAACTCAAGGTTTTTGTTTTGTTTTGTTTTATCCCATCCATATGCTCCCTTTAGCTTTAGGGACAAGACACTTAGAACAAACCTTTTCCAGATTTCCTTGTTTCCGGGGCCTAGATATGACTCACAGTGCCAGTGACCTAACTGGGTATAGAATTTGTAAGAAAATATACAAAATCTAGTCCTTTATCCTGCAGAACCAAGGTGAATGGGCAAGCAGTGTTACCCAGTGCCAGAGGTTCAACAGTGGCTTCACTCACTTAATGTGATAACTATCTCTCTGCAGCTAAGAAACTGTGGCCATGTGAGGTTGGAGATCTGAATTGTTTTGGGCCACATCTGAAATCTCAAGCACTGTCATTGATGTTCAATGGCCCTGGCCTTTCCAGTTTTTTACAAAGCTCTCGTTCACTATATTAAACCCTCTTTGCTAGAAATACCCAAGTGAGTGGTTCCTCAGTGATAACAATGATCCCATTCACACAATGCAATTCTTGTCTCAAGCTTGGGATGTGGTGCAGTTGAAGAACATTTGTCTCGGATGTGCAAGACCATGGGTTCTGTCCCCTGTACTGAATTCAAAAGTCTTTCCTTGATAAAGATATGCAAGGCATTTGTGACAAGTAGATTCTTAATTTGGAACATTTTCAACTTCCACATTCCTGTGTTTCTAACCTGTATAAATAATCCCCTGTGAGCTTCTTTAAGTAACTAATAAATGAACTCTCCACAATGAGAATTTCAAGTATGTTTTTGGAGAGAAAAATGAAATAGGAAGATGTTATTTTCCACTCTGCGAGCAGCTTTGGAAGAAACAGGAAATAATGTGTGGGGTGAGAAGAGGAGAAACGAGCAGCCTGTTCAAAGATGAAAAGAAAAAAAATGGGAAGTCAGCTGTGCTTGAGAAGCAATCTCAGTAATTAGTGGTAAGTATGCATTTATCATGTCTAATTACCTCCAAAACTTCTGTCTCATCAGAAACATCCATCTATCCCAGGCATAGAGCTGCCTCAAAGGACTCTTCTCAAACATTATTTCTTCATAGAACCTCTTCCTTAAGGACTCTCACCCTGATGTCTTTTGCTATGCCCTTCCATTTGACATTCACTGGGACTGTTAGTTGATCCCTTAGCCCATACACACACTTACAAACAATGGGGGGGAGGCATTAATGTGAAGACAACTGAGTCACTGGTCATGAAGCTCATGGCACAGCATGGGATACAGTAAGAGAAACAGGCAAAGCACAGCTAAGCAAGTAAAACCATTTCAGATGTTAAAAAGTCATAAACTTGAAAGAATCCAAATGATGTATTGATTATACTGCAGATATGGAAGAACATCATATGGAGGATGCATGCTGGAGTAGGCTTTCAAAGAAGATAATATTGAAGCTGATAGGTGGGAAATAATGATCCAGATACACAAATATAGAAAAAAATCTTTCACTTTTCTATTTGAAGCAAAAGTTATGAATACTATCAAGTGAAGAGACCGTGGCAGGACTGGCTGGAGTTGTGTTCCGAAGGGAAGGGCCCTGTGAGCAGAAGGAAAAGTGCTGGAAGGCCCGGTGTGTTTGAACAAATCTGTTCCTCACAAGACTATGAAGGCTATCGTGGGAGAGAGTTTAGACCTCATTCTCCTTGAGCAGAAACCCATAAATGCAAGAAAAGCTGAAACTTGCATGTGTTTTGCCCAGTTTCACACACACACACACACACACACATATAAACACACAAGCATACAAACACACACACACACACAGGAAAGAGAGAGAGAACTCTTCTCTCACATGTAATGTCCCCAAATCATCTCTACAGTGACATCTGTACCTATCATTACAGAAAAAGCAAGGATTTTTGTTGTTGTTTTTGGTTTTGTTTGTTTGTTTGTTTTTTGGTTTGGTTTTGCGTTTTTGAGACAGACTTTCTCTGTGTAGCTTTGGTGCCTGTCCTGGAACTCACTTTGTAGACCAGGCTGGCCTCGAACTCACAGAGATCCATCTGCCTCTGCCTCCCGAGTGCTGGGATTAAAAGCGTGTGCCACCACTGCCCAGGACAGAAATGGCAAGTTTATCTAAAATATACTGTGCTCTAAACTGGCCTCTGAAAAATTTGCCCTTGAGCAAGACTGTAACAAAACTAATACGTAAGAATTAAGTTGAAAGAGTCTGCTGTCAAAAATGAATAAAATAGTAAATTCATGTGTTCCATTATTCAATTCAAGATCAATAGAATTAATTACTTACTTTGAGGGTGATATCAAGAAGACTACACTGCTTATTAATACATATAAATATTGTGTATTACCGATTATAAAAGGAATTGTTTTTTGTATCATACTATGGTCTAGACAAACAATTCTGTGACCCTAGATTAAAGTGTGCAAAAGATAGAAGAGATTTATTCAAAATATAACTCTTAACATTCAATAAATAATAAAACCCAATTTAAAATGGGTAAATGAACAAGACATTGGATATTAAAAAGGCATATGACAATATGCTTCACATTATATTCATTAAGAAAATACAAATTAAAAAATATCTGAGAGAGAACAGGAGGAAATACCCTGGAGGATTGGAAAGAGAATAAGAAGGGGATAATGAATTAACTATGTTTTACTTTTTTAAGTTCTTAAAAATTAATGAAGTAAAAAAGTGCAATAAAATAGAGAAAAATAAGACAAAAACAAAACAAAAAAGGGGGATACAAATACACACCTAGTAGAATGGCTATATCCCAGAACCTAATAACACCAAGAGTTAGTGCAGTTATGAGACAAGAGAAACTGTCAATCATTTGTGATAGAAAAAATAGTATGGTTTTTATGGTATTATACAAAATTAAATACATGCTTCACATATGATCCAGCTCTTGACCCCATGCCATATACAGCTGAAATATAAGACAAGTATTATGTTAATTCCTGCTGGGTTTTAGATATGGTTCAAATAGTTTCCCAAAGTTTCCTGTGTTGGAAACTTGACTGCAACATGGAGATATTGAAAGGTGTTGGAAACTATGAAGTGAGGTTAATATGAGAAATAAATCACCAGGGCAACTTCCCACAAAAGATATTAATGTACTTCTCGTGGGATCCTGATTGGCTCCATGAGTGAATTGCCCTAGAAAGAGGACCTGGCCCTTCCCAGGTTTGATATTCTTGTCTTGCTGTGCTGCCCTTACCTGTTCGCTGCCAAGATGTCATTTTCCATGCTGTGATATAGCCACATGGTCCCTCAACAAAAATTATGTCATACTCTTGGATTTCTAGAATGGTATGCTAGATAAACCTACCAGCCACCCAGCCTCTAGTGTTACTATATGGCAACAAAAAACAGATTAAAGCAATCTCTAATGGATTTTTGTCAGTAGCTGAAAATTAAGTTGACATAAAAAAGATCATTATAAGAAAAACATGCACAATTGAAACACATTTATTTATGTTTAATTTGTTGAAATTCTCAGGAGGAAATGAAGACCCATTGCTGTAATTAGAGCAAATCTTTATGCATTTAGATAACAAAAGCTGCATATAGTACATTTCCCATTACCATCCAGGAATATAGTACATTTCCCATTACCATCCAGGAATACCTTCAAGAACCTAATCACTGCAGTCCAAGCCCCATCACTTCCTATCAACACCTTACCGGGGACCAAGCTCCAACACAAGAACATGAGAAGAACTGATCAAACCATATTCATTGTATAGCAGAGTAGATAATTACAGAAGCGTGCCAAGGAAATACAGTTAGGGTATTCATAAATAGTATTTAAAGCAGTATTTGGGAAAATAAAACAGTTTGTGTGTTTGTGTGTGTGTTTGTGTTTGTGTGTGTGTGAGAGAGATATCTACACACACATTTTTCTCAGTGCCAATATTCTGTCCCAATCATAAAATATTGACACTTTATTGATTTTGAGAGAGCATCCTTCCCTGTAAATTGTATTGGCTTTTAAGAAAGAGCACAGCGGTTGGAGTGATTGTATCCTCTTTCTCTTTGAAATCTCTACACTAGATATGGCTATCTTGCTGTCATACCTATGGTTCATATTTGCCCAAACTTGGTAGCAACCAAAATATTCTTCAGTAAAGTGAATGAATGTATAATATCTGGTACACACAGATGGTGAAATGGTATTCAGTGTTGACAATCGTACCATAAAAAGAGGTGGGAGAGCTGTATACTGCTGAAGGAACAAAGCCAAACTCAGAGTTAATGTCCTTGTCCAGCATCCAGACGAATAGAATCCCCACACCAATAGGAATTCGGGTGTAAAGTGTGGACTCTGAGGTGGTGCTGTGCCAGTGGAGTTTATGACTGAAATGTTTATGTCTCGGTGCCATGGAATGTGACAGCGTGGAGGCCGTGCTTGAGTGTGGGCAAGGAGCACGTGGGAGCACGATACCTGCGGCAGGATTTCTCTGCACCCCTGAAACTGTTCTGCAAAACAAAGTATCATGCGGTCCTGCGGCACCCAGCTAAATAAGGCATCACTCATGAATGTGCTTCAAGCCAACGAGTGGTATGATGTAATTTATACGTTTGAAAAATCTCTGTGAGACAAAAATGCCGGGTGACTAAACTGGAGGCATGGAGTCCAGTTTTGAGAATCTACAACAGCAAAGACAGTGAGTGACGACGACCTAGGTGAAAATGACGGCACTGAAAATGGAGAAGGATTTATACTTGAAGTAAAGATGACAGGACTAGATTGGCTGTAGGAGAAAAGAAAAGGAGTCATGGAGCGTTCCCAAAAGATTGAGTGGCTGTGTCATTGAGAAGAATGGAGAAGAGGGAGGAGAGGTGTGGTGCTGATGGAAGAACTGTGAAAGGGCTTAGTAAGACTTCCTTCCCTAGCTGTGGTGCACACAAGCTGTCTAGTAGCAGTGGTGTGCTGGCAATTGTGTGATGAGACTTGCTGAACTCTGGAAAGAAGCATGCAAATGTTGTTCGAACACTTTTCTCATTGAGAGAATGATACAATGTAGTTCACAAATAATGAAATTGTGAGTGACTCTCATTGCCAAATTCATCAATTCTCCTGGAGTGCTTCTGATACTTTGACTTCTAGCACGTCCTATGCCGCTGCTCATGCAGCCAGAACCCCAGAATGATTAGACAAAGGGAGAGGTAAGCAACAAATATCTAGATACAACGGCCAACTTTGTAATATGTGAGGAAATACCGGCATTATCTAACATTGAGAAAGGGAGGAAGCTCCGACTTGTTCCAGAAAGTGCAGCTGTAGTAGAGGGAAAGAATGGAAATAGAAAAGGAAGACGAGGATCCATGGAGAAAGCACAGACAATCCCCAAGGAGTGGGCAGTGGGGGGGTTATTTGGGAGGAGAGGGTTTAAGTCATAGTTGGTAGAGGAACATATGCATGCTTCATGGGTTGAAAAACAGTATAAAGAACAGAGAGGGCACGGAGTCATCACAGAGAAATGTGAAAATTGAGAGTGCATGAGTCTGAGTGAGCAGATTGCGAGCAACCTCTGTGGAGAAGAGAGCACACCTGCTTTTGTAATGTAGAATAGCACAGGCTGTGGCTTCAGGTGAGGAGTGGGTACTGGGCTGTTAATGCAAGAACGGCAAGTGTTTAATCCTTGGCAGAGCAAGGGTATCGTCACAGTCTACCAAAAATGGAAAATGCGAACTTTCCAAAGGTAATAAGTTCATTGACGAAGTTGAACGCTATTACTGTGATCATGAACTTTAAAAGGAGTCAACAGAGTTATGCGGAGCTACTTTTAAAATATTCCGTCTGACAGAGCAACCACAGAGCAGAAAATGACTCAGTAAAATTCAAATTTAGAATTATGACAGACAAATAAGTAGAAATGGTAAAAGAGGCAAAAAAATCGAGCATTGTTACAAAGCATCCTCCCTGTACTGGGGTCTGAGGCGGGCATAAGAGAGTGAAGACAAGGGGAGGCAGATGGAGTAGAAGTAGTTCTGAGGGCTGGGCTCATTTAGATCAAAGGGCTTTCAGAACTGGGGAGCTAGTAATGAGAAGTGTGTAAACACCAGAAATAAAAGTTGGTGCCTTCCAGACATACATGACCAAAAGTAGGTAAAGGTCTGGGTCTTGGATGTATTATCATATGAAGGTTAAGCTTATTGCAATGACTGTCATAGAAACGGAGAAAAACAGTAATGAGCTGGGAGCTAAGTGTTTCAGTGACAGAGAGATAGTATTTGTAGATAGTGTGGGGAGGGACTGGTATATCCTTCTGAAGTACGGCATGAATGAGAGACAGGGAAATGAGATCAATGGGGCACTGACAGTCAAAGAGGAATTTTTTAACCTATTCTTCTAGGCACTGAAAGACACATGGTTAATTAATTAATTAATTCCCCTGGTGAAGCCCTGCAGTGTTTCCACAAGTTGAGTGATGCCCAGTGATGATAAATGCCAGACCTGACAGGTTACCACTCGCCATCAGACCCCAGCAGATAAAGAATGTCTTAAATGCCTATAGATATGTTTGGAAGCTATAAAATTGTGTGTGACTTCTAAAAGCAAATGCCGTCTATAAAATGATTATTTATAACTGCTTCGCCATAAGCATAACAAGAATTGAATTACAAGAGCCTCATGGGGTTTGTAAAAGCAACCAGAGGCTCTGTTATCATAAAAGGTTAGGAACCAGTAGGATAAAAAAACCAAAAGGAAGGAACACAATTATAATTTGAAAGCCTTTGAAAGGTAAATGTTTGCTTTCACTTGCAAGGTCATTGCATTGTAGAATAGGAGCTGAGCCGGCAGATTTCCTCACTAACTACTGCTCATTTCTCAGCATTGGTTTGATGCCAGCTAGTCAGATCATTTTTAGGGTACCCAGCACAGTGCCACACACAATTTTTTGTGGGAATAGGCTCTAACCTTAAGAGGGTGATGTGGGACTCCCCTCTGTATGTTGTGATTATCATTAGTTAATAAAGAAACTGTCTTGGGCCTGCGCAGGGAATAGAGGTGGGTGGAGAAAGCTAAACTGAATGCTGGGAGGAAGAAGGTGAAGTTAGAGAAGCCAGTAGCCCTGCCAGACACAGACATTGGAACTTTACCTGGTAAGCCACAGCCTCATGATTATACACAGATTAAAGGAAATGGGTTAAATTAATATATAAGAGTTAGCCAATAAGAAGCTAGAGCTAACGGGCCAAGCAGTGATTTAAATAATACAGTTTCTATGTGATTATTTGGGGGATGAGCAGCCGTGAACAAAACAAGTAGCCTCCCCTGCACCAAGGATGACTTACACTTGGCAAAAAATTATTAAGAAAAAAATCCATAGATAATGATTAAATTGTCCTCAGATCCCACATGTAACCAAGTTTCAGGAAAGTAGTAATTATTAGGAACATCAGGAACAGTTAATGAGATTACCTTTAAGTTAAGATCTGTCCCTTATTCTAATGAGTCACTCAAGTGGCTTTTGTTACAAGAGCCATTCTTCTGACTAAATAGCCACGTGAGTTATCAGTCCAAAATCACCATGGTATTTTAAAAGACGACATTCTAACTATCAAACAAAAAATATCAATAACTTTTTTCCACTTCAGCATTTTTGCCAGGAACTTAACAACCCCACACAAGCAACTATGTGTCCAATTCCTGACCACTCAGGAAAGCATAACTGTTATGGGGATGGCTATTCATTCGGTGACTGGCAGGGTCTCTGCTTTGGGGAATATCAGAGTTTGAATCAGAGCCTGACTAAAACAGGTAGAATGTAAAAAGGTGGAAAACAAATGTTTCCTCTTTGTTCCAAATCAGGTGCTCAATACACTCCTGATACAGTCTTTAGCAGTCTAAGTCCAGGAGAAGGAGAAGAAAGAAGAGGAGAAGGAGGAGACGGTGGAAGAGGAAGTGGAGGAGAAAGAGAAGCAGAATGCTGTGGATGAAGAGGAGCTAAGATGATCACTCGGTCTTCACATAGGAGGTAAGAAATGAGATTAGCTTAGATCAGAATGGGCAAAGGGTCCAAATCTTAACGCAATAGAAAGCAATGGAGCACTGTGTAGAAACACGTGGGTTCTCAAAAGTCTATGGAATAAATACCATGCTTATTCTACAACCTCAAACTTACTTAATGATAAGATACTTGAGAGATCGTCCACAGAAAATAAACATTTTACAAACTGGAGTACAAAAGATAGGGCTCTTTTCACAGGATAAATTATGTTCTTTGAATTATCTAAGAATATTAAATGATTTTCCACAGATAGTGAGAGCTCTTTTTCAGAGATTACTGTTTATTTATTCCCCCCAAAGATAATACTTAAAAGCTGTAAGTCATATATCTTGTAAGAGAAACTGAAATTGCCACTTTACTAAACCAGCATAATCCTTAACATTTTCTAAATACTTGTCCTTATATCCATAAATGCATGTATTTCTCACCCTTCACCAAAATAAAATAAAGGTGTCTTGGCAACAGCCAGAGATCACTAGTGAAAACCACAACCAGCAGAAACGCAGAACTGTAGCTCCCAGTCCAGTGTATCCATCTCTAATACAACACTCACACCTAAGGCTCAGGGAGCATTGCTAAGAGGGCCAGAAAGATTATTAAGAGCCAGAAGATCAGAGAGTTTGCTGTGACACTGTGTCTTCTATTAATGTCAAAAGCTACACCCAAAAAATCTACCCAACATGACTACCTGAGCAGGAACTGAACAAGGACAAGAAACAGACAGAGAAAGGCCACAATGCCTCAGCCCTATGCAAAGAACAACAGACAACTAAGGACTGTTGAAAGGAGAAACGGTCTTCCTCAGGGAAAAACTCTCCAGTTAGGTATCCAATACCAAACTGTCAGTCCGAAAAACATATGAACAAGTAACATTTGACAGACTGTGTAGGGTGCATTTATATATTTATATGTATTAAATATATATAAACATATCTTTTTGAAGCAATTAATGAAAAAAAGTGGCTACAATTTTGAAAGAGACCAAGGATAGGTATACAGGATGGTTTTGAGGGAGGAAAAGGAAGGTAGAAATGATGCAATTTTATTATAATCCCCCCAAAATAACTATTTTTTATTTAAAAGCTAGCTATGTAACTCAGTGATAGAGTACTTACCAGCAGGCATGAAGCTCAAGGTTCCAACTTCAGTGTGATTTTTCTAAAAAGTAAGATTCATTCTGACAGTTATAGAGCTATATTTTTAAAATTGAAAAGAAAGAAAATATAATGGCAAGCCATTGAAGCCGATGGATGACTCTTATCTTCTCCATGCTGCTGTGGACTCCCTGCATTATGTGGAGTTTATGTAATAGGAAAATAGAAAGTATGCAGAGTTCCAAAAATGCAGTGTGACAGTGCTTCTGCCTTCAGTGTTCAGTGTAGACAGACCCAGGTCTGGGGGTGCCGTGGGGCCACTGTGTGTCAGGAACTTGCCAAAGGAGCCTTACCATACTGACAAATTCCTGCCTTGAAATGATGTGCAGGCCCACACGCCTCAGCTGTGGAAAGGGCACAACAGTCAGGTCACGCAGGGTGATGTTGGAAGAGGGGCTGCTTGTTTGTCTCGGCCACCCAGAACCAAAATAATCACACAGAAACTGTATTAATTAAATCACTGC
>LOJH01037721.1:0-15201 GCA_001685095.1 Ellobius talpinus | reverse complement strand
GTTATTTTGGGTGTTAAGCTAGCCGTGCGGGAGCTGGGCGGGACGAAAAGCAGGTCTGCTCCTCCATCACTACAGTTGATTGTTGGCCTTAATTCCTTAGCAAATGAAGCCATGTTTGGATAGTCCCTTCCCACATCTATATGTTGTAGGGAACTGCCTGTGTTTTCTGCTAGAAGTTTTAGTGTTGCAGAATTCATCCACTTGGTTTTGAGGTATTGATCCACTTGGATCTAACTTTTGAGCAGAGTGACAGATATGGGTCTAATTTCTTACTTCTACATGTGGATACCCTGTTTTCCCAGCACCATTTGCAGGATATGCTGCCTTTTCTCCTGCATGTGTATTTGTCCTCTTTGTTAAATATCATATTTGGTTTTCTATTTTTATTTCATTGTATCTGTTCTTGTGCCAACACCATATTGTTCTTTTTACTATAGCTCTATAATGTATCTTGAAGTCTGGATTTATAATTCTTCCAGTATTATTCTTTTTGCTGAAGATTGCTTTAGCTAGTCTTTTCTGGTTCCATATGAATCTTAGTATTTTTTTCTATTTCTGTGGAGAGTGTTGTGGGTATTCTAATTGGGTTTTCAATAAGTCTGTGAAGTGCTTTTGGTAGCCTTGTCACTTTCACAATAGTGATTCGACCAATCCATGAACACAGAATAATGTTTTTCAATTTTCTAGTGCCTTTCTCAGTCTTTAGAAATTTGAAGCTATCATTGTAGAAGTCTTTAACCCCCTTGGTTAGGTTTATTCCAAGAAATTGTATTGTCTTTGATGTTACTGTAAATTAAAGTATGAACAGGATCTCTTTCTGCATGCTTTATGTCCTGCCATTTTGGTGAAGCTGTCAATTATTTCTAAAAGCTTTCCAGTGGAAATTCTGGGATCTTTTATATATAATATCATACCATCTGCAGATCAGAATAATTTCACTCCTCTGTTTCCTATTTGTATCTCTTTAAGGTCTATGCAGAGGCCAGACTTCAAAGCCATGGATGGATTCTCAGAACTCATTAAGCCCAGAGTTTCTGATCATGTAATATGTGGGCAAGTTGAGAACTGAAGGAGGCATGCAGCTCACCCATGGTTCCCAGTAAGGTGGCTAGTAGAGTGGAACATCGCCTGAGTGCTCAGTGGGCAGAGCTCACCAAGCTCATTCACGTTTACTCTGAGGGACTCAGTGGAGCTACCACATTCATTTGCTAGGGCTGGCACAGCGAAACATCACAGATTAGGTGATTAACTAACACAAGCTTATTTCTCATATCTCCAGAGATACTCATTCAAGATCAAGGTGTTAATCTCCTTCTGTTTCTCCCAATGGTTGTCCCTTTGTGCCTAGGAAGGTCCTGGTGTCACTTAATCTCCCTTCGTATAAGGATACAAGGCAGACTGGATTAATGTCACCCTTGCAACTTAATTTGCATTCCATTCTTTATTTAAAGGTCCCATAGCTAAACACAGGTCCAACCTGAGGTCCCTATAGTACAAGCTTCAGCACTGAGGTTTGGGAGAGATATGGGTTAAAACCCCGATCAGTCACATTTTCCAGCCTCATTTCCTTCCTCAGTTAAGGATGCCTCTATCCCTAAATTCTAGACCATCGGAGACAGGCAGAAGTGAAATATGTCATTTTAAGACAAGGTCAGTGAGTCAATCTCACACAAGCCTCTCTGTTCTCAATCTTACTCCACCAACAAACTGAGTTCAGTGAAGGACTCCATGAAACAAGAAAAATGCACAGTCACTGAATGGAAAGAACCTGGAGCCCTGACTGATCAGATGCACCCCTCATTCTCCACCTAGGAATTTTCAGTGGACTGGAGCCATGCATGCTGCCAAGACCTGGGGAACATTTCTTTTAGTAGAGAGACTTTCCTGATAAACATACTCAGCTTACCAACTCATAATCTTTCTACTACATTTCAATGGCCATCAAATTCTAGACTAATATCAGTTTTCCAGTGAGTGATCCAGGTGGGCTGTGGCAAAAAGAGAAAATGCATTTTCCCTTCCTGGGGTAGCAGGCATCTTGGCATGTATAGACGCCTGGAACCTTCTCTGACTCACAGACTCCTAAGGGTCCTCCAGCCCCTTCCCTACAAAGGCGAGGAACTGGGAGAAGGGAAGGCGTAGATAATAGCGATCCCTTTTTTATTTAAACAGGCCACTTTTCTTCCAAATAATGCATTTTTGTCAGCTCAAATATCCCCCTTTGATAGAAACTTGAAAATAATTAGCCTAATAGGGCTGCTATGAATAACGCTGCACAAGGAGGAGGGAGCTCTTAATAGGAGCTCTCCACTCCCAGCCAAGCCACCTTCTTGGCCCCCTCCCTGCCGAAGGAAATGTAACAAGGAAAAGATTATAGGTTCAGAACCACTCAGGGAGAAATATATATTTGGAATAAATGCACAAAATCCTTTAAAAACAGCACACGATGAAGACTTTGTGTTTAGTTTGATTTGCTTTCCAAATCACACAGGTTGCACAGTTGCAAACAATGTTTAAACAAGTGCAACCCCTGAGAAGTGTGGAGAGATTTAAGGGAAATAAAAGCAAGATCAGCCAGCCTGTAATCTTCTTTTCTCTTTTTTTCCTCCCCAAAGCTGCATTAAATTGCCTATTGAGAACAATAACATATTTGTGCTTTTATAGGTAGAATGATTGGTATTATGCAAAGATTTGGCTAACAGTCTGAAGGCACATTCACACTGATCAGGACTTCATGCTGTTAATAATTTTCAGGATGCTCAGGGAACCCATAATTCCCTTGGACTGCAACTTAGGAGGTCAATGTGAGCTTTGCAGGAGCACCTACAGAGTCTAAGTCATTGTTGCAGAGCCAAACCGACCAATAAGACTTGAAAGAGGGTCTTGAAGTACTAAGTGTAACTCAAGACCCACTTCTTCCAAGCATGATTAGATGCAATGCCTCATCTGATACAGACCATCATCTTGAAAAGGGGCACCTTGGAATTCAATCCTGCACTTCAGGTTCATGGGGTCACACCTGCCTTCCAATAAGATGGAGAGGTTATATTATCCTAGATGAGAAACTTAAAGGTAACACACATGCACATACACAGAGATACAGATATACGACTACCCTTGGGCATAACGCATCCAGGAATAGGAGAAACACAGTGTGGTTACTAATGGTACTCAGAATAAATTTGACAGAGAACTATACAGTTTGTGATAGGAATAATTTGAAGAATACAAAGAAAACAACAAAAATATTAGTTGGAAAGTAATGTTTAATATGCAGAAGCCATGGAGAGGGAAGGAGAGGAAAATGGAAGGTTGTAAAGTTGGCATACGGGGAATACACAGGAATGATTTTCTTAGTTAATATCTGTCTTAGTTAGGCCTTGTTGTTGTGAACAAACACTATGACCATGGTAACTGTTATAGAGGAAAGCATTTAATTGGGGCTGGCTTACAGTTTCAGAGGGTTAGTCCATTATTGTCATGGTGGGGAGCATGGTGACATTCAGGAAGACATGGTGCTGGACAAGGAGCTGAGAGTTCTACATCCAGATCAGCAGACAGCAGGAAGAGAGAGACACTGGGCCTTGCTTGAGCTTCTGAAACCTCAAAGTCCACTCCCAATGACACAATTCCTCCAACAAGACTATACCTACTCTAATAAGGTCACATGTCCTAATTCTTTCAAATATCCAAACCACCACAATGTACTTTAATAGGATCATTCCACTATTTTTTAAAATGTATCAAAATAAAATAAAATGAAATAGTTCCTTGGCCTTTAATCTCTGATTAACACAGAGATGCCTGTTCTCCAAGGTTCAAAGGCAAGCTGGGATATAGCTCCAAGGCCCCATTTTAGAAAATTTAGGAATCTATCCCAAAAACTAGTTTTGGATTGTATTAATTGGCTGTGTGGACAAACCCTGCCAGAACAAACCCCAGGCCACCCACTCCAGGGGAGACATGAAAAAGTCTGTTGTACACAAGCGTGGGAAGACACAGAGTCGGGGATCTCCACCCCAGAGATGCGTTTTGAGACTCTGCTGACAAGAAGCAGCAACGACAGCACTGGACATCTTTGATAACACACTGAAGCTTCTAAACACAAAGGCAAAATGAGGCAGCGTGGAGCAGTTCACATCCTTCTCTAGGAAGAAGGAGGGACGGAGTGAACCAAGCATTTGGAACACTGAGAGGTAAGTGAGGCCCCATCCTCTGGTACATCGCACAAAGATGACAACGAGCCCAGGAGGGGCTCAAATGTCTAAACGGCTTCTGGAGCTCAGGATAGATTATCAATGTAGATTTTCCCTTAATGAACTCATCAACAACAAAAAGAATTTTTTAAAAACTGATTTTTGTAAACATATTAAGGATTTAGTATTTTATTTTATCTGTTTACTGTGTATGTGTGCATGCGTGCATGGGTATTTGTGCCTATGTGTGTACAGGTCCCACAAAGCTGAAGCTGGAGGCCTTTGTGGAGCACCTGGCTCCATATATGGCTGCTGGGATTTAAACCCCAGTCTTTACTAGTGCCCAGCTTGTGTTCTTAACTGCTGCGTCACCGCTCCAGACCCCAGTTGATTGGTTTTTAATTGAACCACTACTATGGGCTTTGTTTGTCACTATTAACATACATCCCTTTGGCAGCTGGTACTGTCTCCACCATGACACAGCTCAAAGTCAGAGAAATGGGGGCGGGTGTGGGATTTATCCAAGGTCACCTTTAACTGCTGGCCAGGGATCCGAATACCAGTCCTTGGACGGAGGCTCTCAGCACTGCTACTCTTCCTCTCTGATACACTTTGGGGACTGATCACGGGGTACTTTTGCACAGGGTCTACAATTAGTTGTCTGGTCCCAGTTGCTAGCAGGGTAAACAAGGTCTGATAAACCCACAGCACTGTAAGTATTTATTACACTGCAACCCAGCTGCCAACTGCCTAACCATTTTAATAAAAAGCTATTTTCTAAGGTTTATGTTTTATTGCGTGTATGACTCCCTTATTGGTTAGCATTTTGGAGTTGTGGAAAAGGTTATGAATTTAGAAACTGGCTGCATTCATATCATATTTAAAACTTAATGCTATTTTATTAAAGACATATGGGCCTCTAAAGTACACATATTAAATGTCATGTAAGAAAAGTAGCGGTTTAAATCATGGTCAAGTTCATTCTTGACGTGACTCCTGAGGCTTCCCAAGATCTGAACTATTTCTTTGTAAATCTGGCAGTTTAACCACACTCATAAATCACTTTCAAAGTGTATTATTTCTTAATTTCACTGCATTAGAGCGTGTTTGGCCTACACGCTGAACTGTTTGTAGCAGGTACATGAACAAAGTCGCACATTAATACCACAGTGCTTGGAAGAAGAGGAAGGAGGAGAGGGGAAGGGAGAGAAAGAGGGAAAATCCTTGCCTTCCGGCTCTGTTTTCTTCCCACTGAACGTATTCTTTTCAACAAACACAATCCCTGATCTTCCTGTTCAGCCTCTCTCATCTAAGTACAAGCTGCACGTTGGCCATGGAATTTTTCTTAATACAAGGAAGGAACGAATCCTTCGTAACTTAATCTTTTCCCAAACAGCCCATGACTAAAAATTAGAATGCATGTAGAAATCAGGCTCATTTTTTACACATTATACTTAGCAGATACTTTTTTTTTAAAATGTGACTTTGTGTAATTCAGCACTTGGCTGTTTTGTAACTATCCCAAGATCTGCTATCTCCACCTTGGGGTTCAAAGCCCGTCTAAAGATGAGATAATATTCTTTGGACATGGGTAATAAGTCCCCTACCTCACTGCCCCCTCCAGCCTTTTCTACTCTGCTTTGTGGCTGAAGGGAGCCTGATCCCAATGACAGATTCCAGGATCTAAACCTCAACCTTGACATCCAGATTTGCCAAGGGAGTTGGAGGGGGATTAGGAGAGTTGAGTCCGAGGTCATCCAAATGAAAGGGCTTAAGGGCTTATTTCTGCATCAGGCATCCTTCTGCTGAGCTGGAGCTATGAGGAGACTTCCCTGCAGCTGTCCTGTCTACCAGGACTGTGTCCGTTGTCCTCTCAAGTATATCAGGAACCTGCAGCCTCTTCTGTAGTCCATACTCCTGAACCTTGAATGCTACCTTGGACCTGCATACCTCCTGCCAAGGAACAAATGGTTTTGCTTTGTGCTATAGACTCACAAATTCAGCAGCCTAGTCCTCCCCAGGAAGAATGTAAGATCTACTTTCTCCCTTTGTATTCAGAAAATAGATGCTCAGTGAAAGTCTTCCAAATTATTCCCTAAAATATAAATCTTAGAAAACTCAGTGACAACGTGTTGGGTAGGGACAGGGCTCTCCATGTGTCCTACACAAATTACACAAATTCACTTGTTAAAATCTTAAAATCTAATGTGACTATATCTAGAGACACAGCCCCAAGGAAATCATTAAGGTTAAATGAAGTCTTGATCCAATAGGGCTGTAGTTTATAACAACAAGAAAGATAGTCTTTTTTGTTTTCTCCATATGTAGACATGATATGAACATAAGGAACAATAGGGTAGTTATTTATAATGCCAGGAAGAGGGCCAGCACCTGAACCATGCTAGCATCCTAATATTAGAGTTCTAGCGCTGTGAGAAAATGAAGTCATGTTTGTTTGGCCTCTTGAGTTTGAAACACTTTCCTACAGCATCTGAGCTGACTGGTGCACATCGACATACCCCAACAACTATTGTAAACCAAAAGTATCCTCTCTCTGTCATGTCACAGACTGCTTTTGAAATGGCACAACTAAGAACATTAGCTGTCAATCTCATGCACGAAAGAGAGCACAAGTGGTGCCCACAGATTCTATTGCTTTATCGTCACAACAGACTTCGAAGGACACACCGTGGAACCTGCCTTCACAATGGAAAGCCAGATAGCATGAGGTATCGGTCATCCTGTGTTCTAACATTGAGCACAACCCTGAAATGTGGAGAATGCCCACCTTCTCCAGGGAACAGCGAGTCCAACAGAGCCCTCAGACAGGGAAGGATGTGTAGGTATTTTGTGGAGTACAACAGCAACTATACATTCAGAATGTAAACCTTACCCGGAGACTAGCTGAAGGCAACTTCTTGAACCATGTCAAGAACAAAAACCAAAGCTGAGTGTGTGGAAGGAATGGACAGGAACCTCAGCCAGAGAGCCTCTGTGACACTCCGGAGTGCCTAACAACAAAAAAGCAAGAGGTGACACATGTACATTTCAGTCATGAGTTAAAAGATTCACTAAGTACAAGCCCCACCTCAAATTCCACACATTAAGAAAAAATTTGTGTGTGTGCGTGAGAGAGACAGAGACAGAGACAGACAGACAGACACACACACACACACATACACACACATACGGAACCTAGTCAGAAAGCATTAGTTTGCTGTTGAAAAGAAATAATGAGCTTTAATTCAGGTAATGTAGCTCAAAATTTACTGTCATATTTTAAGAAGCTCATGAAAAATAAAATTATCCTAAAGCTTCTTGGCGAAAAGGCTGTGTAAACCTGCTCTTGCTGACAGGGCACTGGGTGTGGCTCAATCAACACCAGAGGCAGACAAGCACCAGGCCTTACTGTTGGCACCAGTCCGCTCCTTTCAAATGATCTGTGCAGGAAGCAGAGGAGCAAATGGAAGGGAAAATGTTCCACTAGCCTTTGGGGACGCTAAGTTTACCTGCTAGACAATATCCTATCTTCACACGCAGGCATGCACACACACACACACACACACACACACACACAACCAGTACCCTGAAAACTGCCTTTTAAACACATTCAGGAAGATGGGGGTAGCTTTTCTTATTATGAACTGAGTTTCTGGGAGTGTTGGGGATTGAACCCAGGGATTCACAAATGCTACATGAGAACTCTGTAACTAAGCTACATCTTGTCTCCTGCCGAAAGCTGTTTCTCTCTCTTTTCCCCCATTACATGTTTCTGGGGGGAGGTGTCAGGGATCTGGAAATGGAGCTCAGGGCCTTACACATGCTAGGCAATCCCTCCATTGCTGAACCACCCTCAACATCTTGTCTTCAACTTTATGAAGATGTTTATTTTGTTTGGGTTGGATAGTCCAAGATCATCTCGCTATTTTATCCTACTCACCAACTTGTTCAGAGTTAATATCTGAGGAGCACAACCCTCTTCCAACCCTCACTTTTTGTGAGTGTTTTTCTCTTCTGCTTAAACTTTTCTCATCTGCTGCTAATAAAAGGTGATTTGGAAATGAGCAGAATACCCAGATGGGCTTGTGCCACCTTCATATTGTCCTTCATCTGTCATGCCAACATATAATGTTAATGTGCAAATGCCAGTGTCCAACTACTAGCTTCAGAATGATGTGATGATTTGCCCTTGGGGCCTGGCACCTCTGTGGCTGAGCATTGGCCTATCCATTCTGTAGGTTTATCTGTCACAGAAGCAGCTCAGTTATCTATCCTACAGTATGCTGTGTCCATGGACCCAGGGAGACTTTCCAAACACAGCAGAGCTCCATGAAGACACAGAGTCCAGAAGGATCTCCAGTAGGTACAGCCCTGGCAGAGGGGCACCAGTGCCATCATGATCATGCCTTAATATGATCTTGCTTACAGCACTCACTGACTTTTTCCTCTATTAACGATAAGCTGCCCCCACATTCGCAACCCTCTTCCTCACCATGGCCTGCAATCATGAGGATGATGTCAGTCAGGGTGGAAAGAAACACATTAAACATGTTTCTCTCAAGCTCATCAGACAACTGGGGTTGGAGAGAAGACCCACATACTAAGGTCCAAAGTTGCGCATGCAACATGGGGTATGGTTAGTTTAGTTTGGTGAGGGTGGTGTAAGCATCAGTGCAGCCACGTGGCTTGATTAACTAAGCATTTGGGAGGAAACCATCTTTATTTGCTTTCCTGTCCCTTCTCTTCTCTTCTAACTTTAATTTTTAAAAATAGAACCCTAACCTGTAAGAACAAGACTTCAAAAGCCCTCTTTTCTAGTGGATCAAGGGCTGGAGAGATGATTGTGGTTAAGCGTACTGGCTGCACTGATGAAGGGCTTGGGCTGGATTCCTAGCACCTCCAGGACGGCTTGAAACCATCTATAACTCCAGGTCAAGGGGATCAGACGCCATCTCCTGTTCTCCACCAGCAGCAGGCAGGCATGCGCATGACACACACACATTCAGGCAAACATGCATGCACATAATTTAAAAATCAATAGATCTCAGTGGTCTGAAGAGCCATCAAGCTGGAACTGTGCAGATTACTGACATAGGTGATACTTAAAGATCCATCCTCATTAGCAGCAATTGCACCATTGGGAACTTTCACAGCCCAGTTAAGATCATAAGCTTAAAGTCACCTTAGATACAAAAGTCACAGATCCCACAGGGGAAAGAATCTTTTGAGTAAGAACATGCCAAAGGACATTTGAGAATGTCAGGACTCATATCCAGGAGAGTCACTGTGAGATCTCTGATACCTTTGGCCTTCTCCTCACTTTTTCCTCTGAGTACCTTATCACCCCTTCCCTACCAACACACACACCACCACTACCACCACTGCCACCACAGATATTTCCCACAATCCTTGGGACAAAAGACTCTCAGTTCCACCTCTTTGACTCCAGTGGCTACCTAAACACCAACACCAGGCTGGATGTTTTCAGTGCCAGGTGACCTCAGGCCAGATGACATTCCTTGCTCCACACAAAGCTCTACTGACTCCTCTCTCCAATACCCAAGAGCCCAAAGAGCACATGGTTCAACCATTCCTGCCGCTCTAACCCTAGCCAAGGTGGGTCATCCTTACCCTCAGAGGAAATCACAAAGTAGCCTAACATATGGAGCCTTCCGTTGCCTGCTTCCCCAGTCTCTGTATAATTCATGCATGTCACTAAAGGGCTTAGGGAATGGAGTCATAGTATCAGCATGGGAATCACGCAGAAACTCTTGCAGCCTTCTTCCTATTGGTTTCCCTGATCTTTTGGTTCAGCCTCCATACTTCTCCAGACCTGGTTTATAAAATTTATGATATATAATGGGAAGATCACAAGGTTTGAAGCTGACTGTACTAAAATAAGGAATACAAGAATAAAATCATGAGCCGTGGGGCATGGGACAGATCCAAGGGACACCCTCATCGTCTCCCTGCTCCATGAATCGAGATGTGCATCGTTTCCAATTATCAGTTTTCTCAATCACAGATTTAAGACAAGGGGGGAAATGAGACATGTACTAATTAAGTAGTTAATAAAACCAGTAGGCAGTGAACACTGGGTGAATGCTAGGTGCTGTTTGATCTAACACCAGGAAACTTTCTAGGTGCTTAGTGAAGTACTACTATGTAGTCAGGCAACTCTTAGACAGGCCTTGCTATCCTAAGTAGCATCAGGAAGTCTGTTGGAATTAGTGGTACAGACTGTACTCACCAAAGTTTTTTCAGCATCAGAGGGAAGCTTCAGAGGGAGAAACATGTGGATAGGAAGGTATCCATGTATCAGTCAGGTTTCTCAACCATTCTTGGCTCCGTCTTGGTGGCTTGCAATAATCATTCCTTCCTTATGCATAGGTCTATGGTAGACTACACAGGTTTTGGTTTCAGGCTATGGGTTGGGTCCAGGTTTGCTCAGTGTGCCTCTCATGTTATTCTCATAGTTGACGGCAAACTTACAAAGGCAGTGAGTAGAAACACATGGTATTTCAGGTCTTGACCCAGAATTGATAGGTTGTCACTTTCAGTCACATATCATTGGCCAAATCATTAAATGACCAAGACCAAGGTCAGTAGATAAGAGAAAGATACTACTTCCCGAGCCTTGGAGTCCATGAAAAGCAGCTTCTATAGTATGTTCAGAGGATTCTAGAAGAATCTATAGTTTATATCCTGATGGCTAATGCTGATTGTCAACTTCTTCATGGGTTCTAGAATCTCCAAAGAAGCAAGAATCTCAGCATGACTGTGCAGGACTTTGTAGATTATATGAACTGTGGTGGAAGGAGCCACCATAAATATGAGCAGGAACATTACATCCAGTTCTGGTGTTCAAAAATAGAAAAATGCTAGCTAAGTACCAATATTCATCTCTCTCTTCTTTCTCACTGTGGATGCCTCAAGCTCTGAGCCTCATGCCTTTCCTGGCATGATAGACTAGACCCTCAAACTGTGAGCCACAACAAACACTTGTTTCCTTACTTTGCTTTTGTCACAGAAGCATGCAACCTCTGACATCCCCACTGTGAGGTTCAGATCTCCATCTGAAGGTGGTGTTCCTGCTACCACCAGTCTGTGCTTTCGGCTCCTTGCTGCCCCCCATGCAAGGCTGTGAAAACTGCTCCCAAAGAACAGTGTTCTGAAGGCATTTCCTCAAGACAGGAGATGCTATAATGTGAAGAAATAGAGATCTGTGGATCCATTAGTGATTTCTCCTTCAAATGAATGTGACAAACAGTCGAGTCAGGGACAAAAATGACAAATAAACAAACCTCAAATGTTTGGCTTCCAACACTGTTTCTAAACATATTGCCTAAGCATTTTCAAAAAAGAAATTAATTAAAAATTTTCCTTCTCTTTAAAAGTAACTAAAAATAGAATTTGAGTGTGTTTCAAGACAAGAAACATCTGTGCAGAAACAGAAACAAAACACAGAACACAAACACAGTTAGGTAGTTAGAAACATCCAGAAAATCAAATGACATTTATAGCTTTTTTCTGGATATTTGGTACTGAAGAGAACTTTAAATATGTATTGACTAACTATCTAGTTAATATAGATACAATTCATAAATTGTATATGTGGCTTACAAAATTTGTTCATGGGAAGATCTAGGTTTATATAAAATATAGTTTAGATGTTAGCATTTTTATAAATTTTGAGGTGGCCTCTGATTGACTTTTTATTTTAACTTTTACTAATTAATTTATATTATGTGTATGGATGTCTTGCCCAAGTGTATGTATTTGTACCATATATGTATTTAGTGCCAATACAGGCCAGTGCAGGCATCCGATAACCTGGAACTAGAGTTACAGACCATTCACTGTAAGCAAGCATTTGGGTGTTGAGAATCAAACCCACAGTGCTCTTACCTGCTGAGCCATCTCCCAGCCCTTTGATAACCTTTTTATATATTTGTACTTGGGTTAAAAGAGGGTAACTGAAGAGATCAAAGACATATGTACATTATTTTAGAATACCATAGAATATATGAAAACACTAAGTTAGGCATCAAAATAACCATATTTTATGTCCAAAGCAAGCCACTCAGCAGGGTTCCATTAAAGCGCAGCTAACCACCACGGCAGCAGTCTTAGCAGGGGGAGAGCTCCATTCAGTTTCCTGTAGATTTGTACAGGCCCCCACATACTTCTGAGAAAAGCTACTGCTTAGTTTCCAAAGCCCTGCTACAAGGAGGTGTGTTCTGACAGGAGGGAAAGTTGGGGAACACATTCAAGAATGGGCTATAGAGTTACAGACCACACCCGTGCTTCTCCTAGAAGTGCTGCTCAATGGAACAGCTGGGCGACAGACATCACAGCAGCCACAGGTCTCCACATCAGCTCTGGGTAGATCTGGAAACTCACCACCTAAGGCAAGAGTCTTTTCTGCATCTCTAGATGGTCACACTTGGGCCGCAGAATGACTCTCTCTGCCTGTGGTTCCTGACTTTGTAAGGACTGGCTGAGTCCCTGCTAGAGGCCAAGCCTCTGTGCTGCAGGATGGAAGAACACAGGCCCAGTTCACAGCTTCAGGGAGCTAGTAACCTGGAAATGGGCAGCTTCCTCACCAACAAAATCTGGATTCTCTTAATTCCACTTCCTGTCTTTACCGCACACTGTCTTTCCCATAGAAACTCCTAAAGACAAGAAGAAAAACAAACTGACTTTACATAGGAGAATTTTTGCCTGACCACAAATGTCAAGACTGGGACTGTATAGAGTTGGTCATAGGACCAGGTGATTTTTGGTCACAAGGAACAGTCAATGTGTAGTTTAGGATAAGAATTGAACATATTTCAGTAGGTACCCTGAAGTTTATTCCTTTGCGGATTTTCTTGTCTTGCCCTCTCTTTTTTCCCCTTTTTCTTTCCTCTCCTCTCCTCCCACCCCGCCTCTCTGAATATCTGAAGACACAATAGTCACAAGGTACGCAAAAGTTTACTCATATACCAGACACACATCACACACACTGGGAACCAGCCATGCTACAAAAGGAATGTAGAATACCGGTTCACATCAATATTCAAACATTTATGTTAACCACACTTTCACTGTAAGGAAATGACCAGAGAAACAAGCAAAATCATATGGGCTTAAATGCTTTCCATGATGCTCAGTCCAGTGTACCCTGTGTCTATGCCCCCCCATGGTTCCTCTACGGTTCTAAAGATTAAACAAGTGGCAGCCAACTTGGTGTATATGCACGTAAACAAGAGGGCTCAGCTTTAAATAATTATGTCAAAGAAATGACAACTATGCTCTTTGCCAGAACAGGGATGAATAATTACAAAGCCAGGACATAATTAAGCAATTGTGACTGTCGGGATGCTGAGCTGCTTCTCTGATGTGCAGGGCTGGTGTGTCGCCATTCGCGCCCTCCTGGACAGGCTTCTGTGTTCCTTTGATATTCAATTCCCAGTGCAGCCATGGGGGTCATGGTCTGGTCATTCCAGATGCTACTCACTGGGGTCCCTGAGCTTCTCAGTGTCTACTCCAGCACTCTATTGATAATGGAGTGATAATTCGATGGCCAATGTTTGACAATGATAGATATTTTCTTTAAAATTCTGGGAAATGAGTAAATCCTAGCTGTCGCAGGTCCATTAAATGTTGACACACACACACACACAGTGTGTGTGCCTGTGTGTCTGAAAAAGCCCACTGCAACTGTAACTATCACTATTTCTCACAAATGGCAGCATCTTTCTTTCCATAGAGCAATGCAAACACAGAGGAAAGACAAATTTGAATCGACAAAAGGCAAAGTGCAGACACAGAGGCACTGTGTCGTCAGGAGCAAGAGCTAGGAAGAACTTGGCTTCAAGTGTCCAGGCCTGCCAGGTACCAAGTCAAACCTCAGTGAAACAGGAGGCCAGCTAGTTCCTGGCTGGCTCTGTGGTTGTGTCAGCTGAGAACACCCAGTCTGCCTGTGCCCTACCTCGAAGGCAAGGGCTGTGATTGGAGAGGTGTTTTTCTGTTCTCCCAAATACTTTATGTCAGGAATAAAATGAAAACAGCTCCCCAAATCACGACCTCCTTGATCATCCATCAGAACTTTGTGCTGAATAAGCACAATGGGCCCCTACTGCCCCAGAAAGGACAGAAGTCAACTTGAGGTTCTGATTCTGTTATGAAAAATAGAGTCTTCAGCAAGTGTGCACAGCACAGCTCCAGCAGTATGGGGAAAGGCAACTGCTTTCCGCTGAGGAGCCGACTGCAGGGGTACACATGCCTCCCAGAACATACATATGTATGCATACAGATATAGGACGGACATATATACCTGCATAGAAACAAGCATGTGTCTGTACACATGGCAAACAGACAAGAAGCAGCCTTCTGAATGCCTTTATTAATTCAGCAAAGAACTCATTTGACTTTCTTCTATCTGCAGGAAAAACACCACTGCGTGTCTCAGAAAATAACAGACAAATGTGAATTGCCTGCCATTCACCAGACATGTGCAATATGAAAACCAGTAATAGCGTGGGATCTTCTTTTCTTGAAAGATCATCACATAGCACACTTAATGAGAACCCCCACAACCGCAGGCCTCTTCAGGACCTTAAGCTTCTGCCACTCTCCCAGAGGGATTTCTGAGGTCCTCTCTAGCTGGGAAAGAGAAGGCAAGATCCCCATGTTGCTTTGCCAAGGGTATTTTTGTATCTCCACTGAAATAATTAATGGGCATTTTTAAGTGTAATACAGTTAGTCAGGGCATTAGAGCCAATCACACAAACATGTGCTGATTCTATAATTGATTGGAAGCTAATTGGGAACTCTGAAGAGCACCACCGCTGTTGTCGCTAATGACTCAGACAGCTGGTGGCAGGTTTTAAGGAACCCTTCCCTATCATGCTCAAAGGCAAGAGGGATTCCAGCTCTCCTCATCTCCACACAGCAGAACAGTCCATCCCTATTCGTTGTCCTTCCTCAGCTCTCTCTCCCTCTCTCCCTCTCTCCCTCT
>LOJH01037720.1:892-15201 GCA_001685095.1 Ellobius talpinus | reverse complement strand
TATAGAGATCTCTGTGTGATTTTCTTTGGGGCTTGCCAGCTGTGGGGTACCGGGAGGGACAGAAAACCCCAACAAGCAGGCCCCTCATGTTACAACCATTGTGGGTTCATATATTTAGCTGCCCTCTTATGAATAGAAGGCATGGTTTCCTTAAAGTCATCTACCACTGTCTCTTACATTCTTCCCTGCCCCCTCTTCAGCAAAGTCCACTAGGACAAAGGGGAAAGGGATGTGGTACATTTGCTCCAATTAGGGCTGAGCATTCTTCATTCTCTTATTCTTTGCATCTTATCCAGCTATGCGTCTCTGTGTTCATCACCATCTACTAAATGCAAATAGAAGTTTCTTAGGTGAGGATTGATAGATGCACTGATCTATGGGTATAATTGTGAGTTGTTTTAATACTGTGTTCATTTAGCAAAATAATAGTAGCAGGTTCTTCCCTAAGGCCTATAACCTATCTAGCCACAGAGTCTTGACATAGTAATGGTACTAGGTATGGGTATCATCTTGTGGAGTGGAACACATATACAATCAGAAAGTGATTGGTTACTTCTATGAGGTTCATGCCACTATTCCAAAGGGCATGTCTAATAGAAGAGATTATAAAGAGTACATCTGAGTTATTGGCATGGAAACGGACTTTCTGAACAGAATTCTGATAGTTCAGGCATCAAAATCAATAAATAATAAGTGATACTTCATGAAATGAAAGTTTCCCTACAGCAAAGGATACCACCATTTAAGTGAAAAATCAGCCTACAAAATGGGAAAATGTTTCAACCAACTATACCTGTGACAAGAGGGATAATATCTAGAACACTGGTCCTCAGTCTGTTGGTTATGACCTCTAAAGGTCACCTAAGACCTTTGGAAAACACATTTTTTGAAGTAGGTGTCCCTCTGTATGCTGTGAATGTGTTTTATTACCATTGGTTAACAAAGAAGCTGACTTGGCCAATAGCCAGGCAGAATAGACCCAGGTGGGAAAGCCAAGCAAAGATAAAGGGGAAAAGAAGGCAGAGTCAGGGAGACACCATCCAGCTGCCCAAAGAACAACATTCCAGAGCACCACCAGTAAGCCATGGGCCACCTGGTGATACACAGATTAATAGAAATAAGTTGATGAAAATGTAAGATCCAGCTAGTAATATGTCTGAGCCATTAGTCAAACATTTATAATATTAAGCCTCAGAGTAGTTATTCAGGAACTGACAGGCAGAAGAGAAACCTCCAGTTACAGATGTTTTCTTATGATCTTAGGAACTGAGACACTATCTATCTCCAGCCAGGTACACCAACATGTAGTTATGCCCACTTACAAATATCCAGGTATCCAGAGCTACAGTAAAGGGTCATGGCATTAGAAAGGTTGGGAATCACTGTTCTAAAATATACAAGAAACTAAAATAATAATTTAAAAATAGGGCATGGAACTAAAGAAGGAGTTCTCAAAAGATGAGATACAAATATTTGAGAAACAGTTTTGGAAAATTTTCAACATCCTTAATCATCAGAGACATGATTTTAATTGCCTTTGTTTTCTTTAACATCTAGAAAGTTTTGGGCTTATCTAAAAATACCTAATGTTGAAGATTTATCTGTTTAATTAAAATTAAACTGAAATAAAATTTAGTGAGAGATAGTAAAAATAATTTCTATATACTATATCATTTTATCCTCATAATAACTCAGATTTTTTTCTATTTGGTCATGATAACTATATATAGTTCTACTTCCTACTTATTGCAGCATTGAAACTCCAGCATAATTTAGACCAAGAGTACAGTTGCAACACTTACAAATGTTATTCATTGACCAATTTCCACAGAAAATTAAGTGTGATAAATCTGAAATGTTGTGGTCATAAATTTTTTACCAACAATATCAATATCAAAATGATAATTCTTTATTTTATGTAATGAATTTATACCAACACTCTATCCCCCAAAGGATTTCAAAGTGGCTATAGTAATCTAACATTCAATGGAAAATTTGCATGCATGGTCTCATTTAATCCTTCATAGAGCCAGTCATATGGAATAGATGTAACACCACAACTCATCCTTTTAAAAAGTAAACTGAACCAAAGTGGTGAACTAACTTGTTCAGTGTTCCTCAATCCATAAGCAGCAAGACAAGTAAAGTCCTTTTGGTTTGTATCATTTCAACAGAGATCTTCTTTCTGTGTGTATTGAATCTAAGAATAGACAAACACTAGTTTATACTACTTGAAATTTATTATTTGTTAATAGAAATAAAGAGTTCATGTGGTGCCTTTATTTTAATAATGAATATAGACCATTTTAATATTTCTGAGTAAGGTGGTAGCTAATAGGTGACATCCTAAACGTTTAAATCTAAAAATTGTTATAGTGATGTAAGCAAACACTCTAAATTCATGCACTTGACAAACACTTAAAAGCCCCTTTTACATGCAATTTACTGTGCTAAGTTTGGAGGATAAATAAATCAGTAAGATATAATCCCTCAAGGAGTCTTAGTGAAGAGGCAGACAGTAAACACTTTGCAACTGTATTTTTATATTTAGAACTAAGCATGAGGTTGATTGGAAGCATGTGACTAGACAATGCAGAGGAAGCAGAACATGAAGGATCTAGCTGAACTACAAACTAAGACCTTTAGAATCTACTCTGCAGACAGTGTTAACTTACTACTAAGAATTCCATGCATAATTTCAGCTATTCCAAGAAGAGAAGTAAAAAAAATCATGTATAGGAGACTGGGTAAGAATGAGTCTTTATGAGGAAAGTAGGTAACTGCGGATTAGATGGAAGCAAATAGTTTTGAGAGATAGTTTGAGACAGAAGGTAGAACTGAAATAAGCAGAGAATTATAAAAGAAAAATTAATGGCAGGTCCTTCAGGCTTCTGGTTTGTAGGATTGCAAATTGGGGTGAACTTCTTTGACAAAGAGAATATAGGTAGTGTGGTAAATAGTCAATAAACTGATATCTGGAAAAAGTCCACTAGGCAATTATAGCAATATTATTTATGTTCTCATTATTGTGTAACCACACACTATTTCCAAAATTTTTAATCTCTCCCAATAGAAATCATATTCACTGAACAACCCTTATTCTCACTATTTTCCTCTGATCACCTATAATATACTTCAAATATACAAATCTGTCTTTTCTAGTTATTTCATATATGTAGAATCATAATATTTTAATCTAACTTATTTGAAGTAGGATAATATTTTTAAGACCCATTTATGAGATAAGTGAGATTGTACTTGACACCAAGCCTGACAAGCTGAGTTCAATACCGAGGCTCCACCCCCATGTAGTGATCACACTTACCCACACCACACACATTATATATGGCATTTATTTGTTTTAACACATTAGAATTTTACTCTTTTTATGGATTATGTAAATTGTTTCAGTCTTTTGACGGACATATACTGTTATAAAATGTAAATAAGAAAGAGTATGTTTGAGTTCCAGTTTTCACTTATTTGGGGTATGCCAATTATGCAACTGTTGTTTTTTTGTTTGTTGTTTGTTTCTTTTAAGGAACCACAAAAATATTTCGACAATGACTAAATAATTTTACATCACCAGTACTTTGTCTGCAGGACTAATTTTAACATTACATATTAATTATATAAAATAATGGTTTGAGGGAAGTTTTATACATGGATATAATATACCTTGATCATATTCATCCTATTGCCTTCTTTAGGTTTTCCCTCTGGTCTCCTTCCCTAATAACCACCCCCTGCTTTTAAGTCTTTATTTACATCTCGATTCCACATGTGAGAAAATTATGTGGAGAATTTATTTTTCTGAGTTTGGATTATTTTACTCACTATGATGACTGCCTGTTGTATTCATATTCCTGAAAATGACACAATCTTATTTTTCTTCATGGCTGAATGAAACTTCATTGTATTTATATACCACACTTCCCCTAGTCTTCACTGATGGGCATTTATGGTGGCAGCATATTTTAGCTATTCTGAAAAGTGCTGCGATAAACATAGGTGTGCAGAATGGGATTTTATGCACCAAAAAAAGAAAAATGAAAGCATAACAATTAAAGAAAAATAGATAAAGTGGAAATGATTACAATAGGTGATAAAAGCTGGACTCAGAAAGACAAATATCATGCTTTCTCTCTTATGTGGAACCTACTTTGAAAATCATATATGTGAAGGCTGGAGAGATGATGCAATGGTAAAGAGTATATACTGCTCTTGCAGAGGACCCAAGTTGGTTTTCAACACCCATTTCAGGTGGCTTACAATTGCCTGTAATTTCAGATCCAGGGAAATCCAATGCCTCTGGCCTCCATAGGAATCTGAACTCATAAACACATACACACAATCTTTAAAATCATATGTGCTCCAACAAGCTAGCTCATACACCAGGGATAGATCCTGGTCCTACTGCCAGGGCCTCTCAGAAGGGTGTGTTTCCTGGGATGGGATGCCATGCTCAGCCTTAATGCAGGGGCAGGGGCTAGGTCCTATCCCTGCTTAATGTGCCAGACTTTGTTGACTCCTCATGGGAGCCCTTACCTGTTGGGAGGAGTAAATGGGGGTGAGCTTATGGGGGGATGCGAAAGGTGATGGGAGAATGGTGATTGGAATGTAAAACAAAATGTAAAAAAATAAGTAAAAATTAAAAAATCATATGTGTACTTAAGTTTATATTTGCAAGTTTGTAAGTCATGAAACTAGAAAGAGGATCATGAGGAGTGGTAATAAATAGAACAGCAGGTTATATATAATAGTAAATCAGAATACAAACTAACTGGGGGAAGAAAAGAAATAATCTAGGGGGCACAACAGTATAGGGGAAGAATTTGGAGGAGGAGAATGTATGAGAACAAAGTATAATGACAAATATGCATAAAGATGCCACAATGAAACCCATTTCTTTGTTTTGTGGCATTTTGTTTGTTTATTCACTTGTTTAATCTTCTAATTTTTAAGATTATAATTTATTTATGACACTGCTCCCTTCCCCTTCCTTCCTCCAAATCCTTCCATATATCTGTCCTCCTTCAAATGCATGTTTTTTTCACTAATTGTTATTGCATGCATATTTGTTATTACATGTATATTTCTTGCACATATATAACTAAATATAAGCTGTTGACTACATACAATATTATCTGTATGTAGGTTTCAGAGCTGATGATTTGGTGCTGTACAATCCATTTGTGTGCTCTTCCCTGAGGTAGATTACATCTCCTGTTCCCATCTTTCCACGGATGCTTATAGTTCCCTGTGTTGGGATAAGAGCTCATGCACTTTTCCCTTTCCAGTTTATTATGTTCATTCGTGTCATCCTTGTTCAGCTAATGTTTGGTTTCATTGGTTCATTGGGTCCATAGTCATATTGGTGAGACTTAATGGATACAGATTCTGGTATTAGCAGGAAACACAATCTCACAGCAAACTCCCAGATTCTCTGTTTTTTTAACAGTCTTTCCACCCCTCTTCCACAATATTCCCTAAACTTTAGGTGTAAGCATGTTTGTAAATGCTCCATTGGGACTTGGTTCCACAACTTTGTAATTTGGTTGGTTGTGGTAAATATCTTCATTTGTTGCATCCAGAAAATTTCCTTGATGAGTGTTGAGGACTACACTTAACTGTGGAAACAAGGATAAATGTTTATATATTGTTATTACCAATTATGTTGGTTTAGTAAATTAGTGGTTGTAGGTTTTCCTTTAATAATCATGATTGCACTAACACTGAGTAGTTGGCTAAATTTCCAGTAGCAAGCATGGTACCTCTATTGTTGAGTGGTTCTTAAGTCCAAATAGAGCTGTTGGTACCACCAAGGTATGTGTGCCACTACTGTACCCTTAGTGTTATTGTGACACGCTGGTTATTTGGTTATTAATGTGGTACATAGGTGTCACAGCTGGATAGGACCTGACTACTTTGGAAGCTTGGATGATTCCTTTTAGTCCTCAGGGATGGTGCATGCATGGCAGATCCAGTTCGGGGGCCTCTGGGCCCTGTTTTTGAAGTGCATGGTATCTTCACCAACAGAGACTTAACCTTCTATCTCTGGCGGTTAACCAAAAGCAGCAGAATAGGCTGTATGTATACAGCTATCTCTATTGTATGTTGACCTTGACTCTTCGTTGAAGTTTTGTTAGTTTATTTTATTTTAATGTGTATCACTGGTTTTGCTGCATTTATATGTGTGCCTACTATATGTATATGCATGCCTGGTGGCTGCAGAGGCCAGAAGAGGCCCCTGCATGACCTGAAATCAGAATTATAGATGGTTGTGAATGCTGAACTCATGTCCTCTGAAAGAGCAATAAGTGCTCTTAACTGCTGAATCATCTCCAGCCCCAGCCCTTGATTTTTATAGGAGCATACCAAGGAAAGGTATAGTGGGATCATATAGTTTTGTTCTTAGGTTTTTGAGAAATTTCCATAATGATTTAAAAAAGTGCATAGTCTAATGTGTAGGACCAACATTGTATAAAATTTACTTTCTCTCCGGTATTCTCATCAACATTTCTCAATTTTTGCTTTCTTTACAAATGCCACCTCACACCTACATAAGGTGGTACTCTGACCTGAATGTCTATGTGCTCCTAAGATTATATAATGAAACTGTATCCATATGCAACAATATTTTTTGAGACAGAGTCTGACTATGTGGCCCTGACTGTCCTGAAACTCTCTGTGTAGACCAGGTTGACCTCAAACCCACAGATATCTGGTTTCCTCTGTAATCCAAATGCTGGAAATAAAGGCATGAGCCATGATACAGGGTCCCAGTGCAATAGTATTAAGAGAGAGGACACTTAGGGAGTAATTGGGTCATAGAGGCATGGGCCCCAATCTCCTCTGAAGAAAGAGGTATGAAGGCAAAACCTTTAAGGATGGGATTAGAATCCATTTCATTTATTTTTATTTTCCATCCCAGCAGCAGTTTCCACTCCGTCCTCTCCTTCCAGTCCTTCCCAACCCCACCTCATCCCCACCCCCAATCCACTCCTCCATTTCTGTTCAAGAAATGGCAAGCTTCTCATGGATATCAACAAAATATGGCACATCAAGTTGCAAGAAGACTAAGCAGTCTAAGAGGCTACAGGAAGTTTACCTAGAATATATAACCTGTGAATCACTGTATGTGAGGAACCGGACTTCACAAGACACTAAATCCATGGTGTCTTTATCTTGAACTTTACAGTCTTCTGAATGATGAGAAAGTAATTTTCACATGTTATAAATTACCCAGACTTACATATTTTAGTATCTGTTATTATAATACAATTGAACAAAGATTAAATGTATATATATATGTGTGTATATTATATATATAATAACAATAAGTTTTACTGAAGGTATATAGAAATTGCTTTCTTCCTTCATGTCTGGCAGAAATGCAACCAACTGTCAAAAATAGTTTGTAGGGGTGGAAAACCCTCAGTGGTTAAGAGTGCTCACTACTCTTATAGAAGACCTGAGTTCAATTCCTTATACCACACTGGGGAAACAACTATAACTACATTTTCAGGGGATTCAACACCTTTTTCTGGCCTCCACAGCTAAGTGTACCACCATGTATGTACCCCTACACAGGCATACATATACATATAATTTTTAAAATACAAATTGTTTTTTCATTATCTCTTTTGAAATAGGTCCTCATTATCTCACTATGTTGCACTGGCTAGCGTGGAACTCTAAATATAAACCAGGTTGGCCTCAAATTCACAGATTCACCTACCTCTGCTTCTTGAGTATTGAGAATTAGGGTGTGCACAATAACACCTGACTAAATAAATCTTTTCTTAAAAAGCTTAAGATTATCCAAGAATTTCATCAGGGTATTCTCAAAGTATGAGACATGTTTTTAGTTAAAATAAAAATAAAGCTATGCAATTAAATATAAACTAAAATGCAGAATTCAAAGTTTAAGTATACTCCAAAATATCAGCTGTAGGGTGTGGTTATTAGAAAGGATGGTGGAGCCTGTTGAAGCAACTCGATTTTCATTCTCATAGTAGGGCGGTAAATGCTACAAACTATTTGAAGAAAGAACAAAAATGACCTGAAGCAGAAAACCAAATGAAAACAGTATAGGGGCTGTATAAAATCATTTCACCTCTCATCTTATAACCCTTGTAATGAAGAAAAGAAATTAAGACTGGAATTTAAAACATCTAGCTAGTATCATCAATTGCTCCACAAAGGGTATCACTGTCAGACTAAACCAATCCCCTGCTTGTTCTTACATAAGTAAAAGAGAGCAAATAGTAATTACCCAGTCACACTGTTATTAAAAGAACCAAGTTAGATAATATTCATTGCAGTCATTGTAAATTTCAAATGTGCAATGCAAATATAAAGGGTTATTCCTATCACACAGAACATCTGTTACTAGGGAGGAGTTTATAAAATATCCCCATTTTTGTTCAACTCAATGCATGAAAATCTGCATTTCTACTTTAATAGAATGTTAAGAAATATGATGTCATTACTGTTGCCTCAATGATGGAATTTCCAACCAAATAAATGTATAAAGGCCTGTTATGATGTGTTTTAAATGTCCAAGAAGCAAAGGAGTAATTCAACATATGGTATCAGGTGCCAAATAGCAAAAATGGAGCTGTTTTCTTCAGCTTAGCAACACACTGTTATTCTACTTGGTTTCCAGGACACACATACTTTAGATCTGAATGCCTAAGAGTCCAATTAGCACATGGAATTTAACTAGAGACATATGGCCAACTGATCTGGTAATGAATTTTCAGCTTTTCCACCACACAATAATCTGGATAAGGATATTTAATACCATGGATAAAAATATTTAATACAAAGTTAATCTCTTTATATTTTCTTTGCTCTTTGGTCCCATTTTATAGAGAGTCAAAACTGAAAAATTCCAAGCATGCCCTTCTGACCAGTGCCCAGTTCTTTGGCATCATCTTTCCCCCACACTGTCTCATCCCTAGCCACCAAGAACTCTTCTGCTTCCCAGTGCCCCCATGACACTTCTATTTTTATAATGCTTTGAGTGGAGGATGCAATATGCTGGCAGACTGGCACGGAATCAAAGTCAGCTAAAGTAGGGATTGTCTAGGGGCAGGAAGATGATAGAATTGTGTGAAAGAAGCCAGTTAAAGAACTTTGACTGCTTGACTGAAGAATTCAGGTGTGAGTTTATAAATTACTGTTGGAATTTTGCTTCAAATTTTCTTTCAATTGAATTAGAATAATAGAACTTAGCTCATTTTATAAGAAAGACAAACTGGGGATTAAGGTCACAGAAATATTTTAATGTCCAAGTTCAAATATATTTGTCACACATTTACTGATATTTATAGTCAAACTGAGCCAAATACTTCTTGGGCAAATGAACCATTTATGCACATAAAATAACTAAGGTGATTTAAATACTGCCACACCAAGCATTTCTGGAATTACTTTGCTACTTCTGATTCTCCCTCTGTTCATGCAAGATTGGGTACTGTGAACTCTAAAGTGATGTTTATATCTGATGCATTCACTTGTTCACACACCAGTTTCCAAATTGAAGGAAGCAAAAATATGTGCCAAGAACTCTCAACAAGTACTGGATAACGTTTCTTCACAGAAGAAAAATATAGAGACAACTGCCTTTGGCAAGTAATTTCTAGAAACCCAATATAACAGGTGGTGCCTGCCTTTGAGCAAGGCATGATGGTGGAGGTTGGGCTGACCTGTGCAGCACTTAGAACTGGCAACTCCAGCTGAAAATGGAATGGGTGGAGAATGAGAAGGGATGTGCTAGCTTAAGCAGGAAGACAAAGAAAACGTATTTATAAGAAACCATAGCATGTTCCAATGTAGATTTAATATGGATCATTAAAGAGAAAACCATTGATTTTTTTTAATCTTTCAAGATAACCTCAGAAAACAAACTTTTTGAAGTAGCAAAGGCCTTGGAGGAGTTCACACTAAGGAAGTGGATTTTGAACAAGATCGTGCCAGAAGTGCATAGACTTTCTGGGAAACAGAGAATCTGAAGGATGAAAGACAAATCTAACATCTAGAAATTATCATCAACNATCAACAGCAACGGAATAGAACCAATATAGAGAGCATGGTAATAATCATTTATACCCTTGCTAAACTCAATAAACTAGTCAACTCTAGTAATAATGCTCATGGTTAATAATAACTTATTATTAATAAATAGCTATAATTTGTTGTGATAGTACTTATTCTCATAAATTCAGTCCAATAAACAATACTAATATACCTCCAAATGCATATTATTTTAATTATTCAAGCAAGTTTATGCATAAAGTGATAGCATTTCAAAGTCTAATCAAATGCATGTGTTATTGCAGAAAACAGGAGTCTTCAAAAGCCCTCATCTATGGAAGATGAACAGATACCTCTGGAAAACCAATCATAATTATACCACCTCTTTTCTGTAACTTTACTTTTTGTAATTAAGGTGAGTTTGGGAAAATGAGCTTGGAAAAAATTTAAAAATGTTCCAAGAGAAACTAACTTCTGGAATAATAAAGTAAGACCCTGTAAAACCAGTTCCACCATAAAAGCAAAAAAAAAAAAGAACACTGGAAAACAGTGTTCATGTAACTTTTCAGAATTTTTGAAATTTCCTAAAGACTTATAGCATTTGAAGGCAGGGAGCAATAAATTAGCATTACTGAGAAGAGCATGCATTGGCATTCCTTCCCAAGCCTGAATGGAGGGGGGAGGGCCTTGGACTTCCCACAGGGCAGGGTAGTGGAAGTGGAAATTTTGAATGGTATTATTTATAAAGCAATAAAAAATGACATGCAGGCTTATTATTTTAAAAAAGAGCATGCATTGGGTAACCAGTTTACATGTCCCTCTTTCCAACTTTATAGAGGTCCTGAAGGACCACAAACCCATGGTAGGCATAGAAGCCAGCACCTAACAGGAATCAAAGGGGATGGGATTGATTTTTCAGTTCAGGAAAGTCATGTCTTCACAGCCACTCTGAAATCTATTTAGAGGTTATACAGGAACTCAAGATTCCTGCCAGACTGAACTTGCTTCAAGTGAATCACTTTTTCATGAGGGCATTTACTGAATCAGATTGTGGCAAATATCTAACACTATAGCTGGCTGATACAGTGATAACAGTTTGAGCAAAGAGGAAGCAGAATAAAATACTCCTTTTTTCTGTTTTTTTTTTGAGACAGGGTTTTTCTATGTAGCTTTGGAGCCTGTCCTGGAACTTGCTCTGTAGACCAGGCTGGCCTCAAACTCACAGAGATCCACCCGCCTTTGCCTCCCAAGTGCTGGGATCCACCTGCCTCTGCCTCCCATCACCACCTGGCCAAGAATAAAATATCCTTAATGGAAGGTAAGGTTGAAAAACTGTGATAGGGAATTAGTACAAGATGTCAGGCAATCAATATCATTTGTTGCTTTCTCCACAGTGGTATACCAGGTTGAATAGGTCTTCAGGTTACTTTCAGGAGATGTAAGTAAATCAGGTATGGGACCATTTACTTGTTACTAGTATAAGAAAATGAAATATCCCATTGAAGAAAAAGAAAGAAAAGAGTTGCTTACATCTTCCCTTCCACAACTTCCAGCAACTGTTGGCACAGAAACCTCTCACTTGTGAAGAGAGATGATAATAGGCTTGGAATCCAGTACCATTCCATGCACAGTGAAGCACAGTGTTGGGTAAAGCCCATGACTCCTACCAAGAGACCAACACCCATTAACTGAGCCACTGTAACTGGCCTGGATCAAGTGTCTGTCTCTAATAGCAAATGACAGAACAGGAAGCAGGACTCCCCCATTAAAGGGCAGAGCACAAAATTTAGTGCGTGCCTCTTTCTCTGAGCAGTGTCACGCTGCCATGGTGACAACATGCAATGATTAAGAGTTGAATTTGTCACATATAGACCGGAACTCAGATAGACCTGTCAGGCTCCAGCAGGAGGAAGAGACCTATGTACTTTGGAATAAAACCAAGTTTCATCCACATCAGTTCCAGCCTAAGAATGAGCGCCCCTGTCCTAACACTGTATTTGCCATGTAGCTGTGAGACTCAGGTGTGACCCAGCTTAGCACAGCTAGCATAATACATATCTAGCTGTGATGTTCATGATCCATTAGTCCAGTTCAGCTATAGAGCACCCATAGCAGCAAGAGGATTGGTCCAAATCTGGTTTTATTCTGGCTGGAGGCAAGAAAAGGCCACAGGCCCAGACTATGACACAGTTTGGGGGCCACAGGTATAACATGTAAGCCTGTAACTGATTCAACCTTGATGACGCCTGGAGTTGGGCAAAATTTGCATTTTATCTGACCACAGAACAAAACACCTGGCTGATTCCAGCTCTCTAGAGAAGCTTCTGGGGCTCCTCTTTCTATTTTATTCACGTATTCTGAACAATACAATAGTGTAGTTGGAACAAACATGATCACAGATTTCCATCTCATTCTGAAACAATAAAAATAATTCAAAAGGAAACTTCTAACATATCAGGGCCAGGTTATCATCCAGTTCTGAAAAGATGAAAGTAACTACAGTCACAGAAAATAAGCAGAATCTTTGTGAAGCCCGGTAGTGGTAGCATCCACCTTTAGTCCCAGCACTTGGGAGGCAGAGGCAGTTGGATCTCTGTGAGTTCGAGGCCAGCCTGTTCCACATAGAGAGTTCCAGGATAGTTAAGGCTGTTACACAGAGAAACCCTGTCTTAAAAAACCCAAAAGGGGGTCACTAATTCAGCTTATGAAGACTGGAATAAATAAATATCTAATCTTCAACTGTCCAGATGGCATCCCATACTGGCAAGCATTAAAAGAGTTCAAGAAACTGTGACTTTAACTAATAAAACAACATAAGGTACAAGACACTATTAGAGCATAACCAATATGGGAAAACTTCCAGAGAATTTTGAGCAGACATTTCAGAGAAATTAATTCAATAGTATTCCAGATAACATGAACATTTTATTACTTTACCAAAAATTTCATAGAGAGACAGAAGAAAGTTCAAACAATAAATGTAAAATCTTTATGTTGAAAAATATATTCATTAAAAATTAAAGTACTCCTCTCCTCAAAGCTCAGAGATCTATGTAGGAGAGGAGGCAGAAAATTGTAAGAGCCAGAGGTAAAGGATGGCTCCAAGGTAACAATGTCCTCCAGAAGCAACAGGACTGATATATATGGGAACTCACAGAGACTATGACAGTGTGCATAAGAACTTTTAAGTTGAAATCAATCAGGTCGCTTGTATGTGCTATTCCAAACTTCTCTATTGCTCCCACATCACCTACTCAGGCAATGGCTCTTTCTTCCTTAACTGCATTCTGCAGTTACTCCAGTGTATGTACTCACAGGAACATGCGACCTTTGTCTTTCTGAATTCAGGTTATCTCACTCACTATGATTTTTTAAGCTCCATCCATTTACTTGAAAATTCATTATTTTATTTTTCCTTACAGATGGATAGAATTCCTTAGTGTATATGTATTACATTTTCATTATCCCTTTGCCAGTTGAAGGACATTTATGCTGTTTCCATTTCCTAGAAATTGTGAGTAGAGCAGTAGTGCACATGGCTGAGTAAATATGTGTGGAATAGGATGTCAAGTCCTTTGGACATATGCCAAGGAATGGATCCTCTCCCCTTCTCTACCCAATCAACTTTGAATTCTTTCTCAACAAACAAACAAAAACCCATTACAAGAACTAAACTTCCCCCCCAAAAAAAACACAACAAAATAAAACCATACCCAAATCAAAAAGAAAGCTGTAATCAAATAAAAGCACACAAAAAATGTGTAGTCCATCATATGTCAGTCAACTACTGCTGAACATGAGGCCTTTTCCTGATTTCCCTTTCCCAACAGGCATAAGTGACAGTTCAGCTGTTAACCTTTACTCTAGTAGCTAGTTTTCATTCATTCTTTCATTTTAAAATATATTACAAAATAAAATATAAGAAGATAAAAAACTATCACAAAAATTTTGGACAAGACAAACAAATAGAAGGAAAAGGAGCCCAACAGAAGGCACAAGAATCAGAGACCCACACATTTATACACTCAGGAATCCCATAAAAACAATAAAGTGGGCCAGGTGGTGGTGGCACATACCTTTAATGTCAGTACTTAGTTCTCAGGAAGCAGAGGCGGGCAGATCTTTGTGAATTCAAGGCCAGCCTGTTCTACAAGAGCTAGTTCAGGATAGCCAGGGCTGTTACACACACAAAAAAAAAACCTGTCTTGAAACAAAAGAAAGAAAAGGAAGGAAGGAAGGAAGGAAGGAAGGAAGGAAGGAAGGAA